>VZRS01011760.1:103601-143882 GCA_013398055.1 Ifrita kowaldi | reverse complement strand
GTGTGCTGCGGCGGGGGCCGGGCCAGCGGGGCACGGCGGGCATGGCACACACTCCGCGAGCCGCAGGGACAGGGTGTCCCCTCTTTTTTTTAGTTGTTTAATTTAATTTTATTTCTTTAATAAACAAGTCTTTTAGAGTTATAAAAAGCCCGAGCCTGCCATCTATTGCTCTCGGCTTCTATTTCTAGATCTAAGACCTTCCACTGCATTGTACGGATAAATATAGGCCAGGGAGAGCTGCGGCCCTAAATATACGGAGGACACGGACGGCAATCGTCGGAGCGCTTCCAGCCCGGCTTCTGGCAGGAACAGCGGCACCGGGCGGTCCTGGCTCTCGGCCGGGCTCCCCGCGGCCCCCTCGCAGTGGCGGCTGCCGGCCTGGCCCTATAGGGTTCCCGGCAGGGCTCCTCCTGCGCCTACCCGGAGCCCGCTGCCCCTGCGCTGAGACGGGCCGGCAGCCTCGCACTGCTTCCTCCGCGAATAGGGTACGGGTTATTCCGCACACCGGCACGGGCAGTGAAAGCCGAATTCTTAAATAACAGTCATAGAATCATAGAATCATCACGGTTGGAAGAGACCTTCAAGATCATCTAGTCCTCAGAACAGGTTATATATCTTGGCTTAGGAGGGGAAAAGGCTTTCGAATGATTTATGTGCTGTAGTAATCTGACTTGCTATTTCTACTGCGTGGAGCTGAAGTAAGTTATATTTCTTGAAACATGTGCATTCACATACCCCTATACACACAGAAATGTATACGTATATTGCAGTCTAGAAATACCGGCTGGAACAAAATCCTTTGGGGAGTGAAGGTGAATGTGATGGGGATATTTGCTCAAAGGAAACAGGAGAAAGGAAACGGCTTTCTCTAACAGAGGAAATTCTTTAAGTACCGCGTTATGCAAATAACGACCATTTCTTTTATTTAGCTAGCAAATAAAAAGTGCGACCGTAACTGCGGTATTACTAGAAGTACAGAAAGTCACTGCTGTAGGAATCGGAGGCTCGCTGCGTGCTTTTTAAATTGACACTTTTAATGGATTTCTTCTCCTCCTCCTTCCCTGATGTAATGTAAGCTGCAGGCACGGCGGGAACGAGCTCGCTGGCGGTCCCTCTCCGCCTCCCGCGAGAGACCGCTCTCTGCCAGGCGCTCGGGACTCCCCGCGGCGCCGCGCAGAGCCCCCGCCGACGTTCAAGGGCTCTGCGGAGTTCGCCGTGCACCGGAGAGGGCCGGCGGCGTCTGCCCCCTTCCCCCGGCTTCGGCCGCAGCCCCACGCCCGGAGCCGAACGGGGTAACGGGGGCCGTGTGCTCGCCTTGGGACTCCCTCAGGGCTCCCCCACCTCAGGCGATGCCGTGTCCCCGCACCGAGGTCCGGGCCGCCCGGCTAAGGATCTCCGCAGGAATGGCTCTGTCAGGAGGGGGACGGCGATCGTTTCCCCTCACCCGCAAAGAACCCGGGATGCAGAGGACTTCGGGAGGGGTGTCCCGAGCTGCGGCGGCCCTTCGGTCCTGCCTCCCCTTCCCTCTCCCCGTAGCTTTGATCTCGGCCGCGGCTCCTGCCCGGGCTCCTTCGCCGCGGCTCGGAGCGCAGGCGGGGAGGCAGGCGGGGTGCGCGGGCTCCCCCCGCTCCTCTCTCCGCCGGGATGGGGAGATGCTGCTGCCCCGATCCCCGCGGGGGGCAACAAGGGAGTACAAAGGGGAGAAGTGCGCGGGAGGCAGGCACGACTGGGGAAAGGGACAAGGGGGGACGTGATCCAAGCTGGCGTCAGGGAGAAGAAGCCGGCAAGCGAAGCCAGGAGGGCGGGGAGGCGAGGCGAGCTTCGGGGAGTGGGGCGGCAGAGCCGGCCCTTCCCTCCCGCTGATGTGGGACCGGCTGCCCGGCGAGGCTCGGCCGCCGGCTCCCGGCGTGCCGCTGACGCCGCCCTGGCAATAGCCCTCTCTTTTCCACAATAGGGCCACCAGATCTGCCATTCAAGGGTTCCGGCACCCTCCCAGGGAGGGGAGGGAGCTCTCGCCAGGAGTTTGGCTAAACCTCTGTTTGAACAGACACTCGGAGGTGCGGGATCTCCTCCGCGGAAACCTGCGGGATTTCCTCAGGGAGCCAGACGCGAAGGTAGGGCTCACGTTCCTTATCGCTAGGGCCGCGCAGGTTTATTCGCTGCTCTTTCCAAAAGGTGTTTTGCGCTTCTCTTGAATTGGACGGTAGATCTGGCTGGAGGCTTTTATAGGATTCCTGACCCGAGCTGTTTATAACACTCATGTGTCAAAGGACCAGGAGACTCCCTCCCCCTTGTATCCCTGCCGCTCCCTCCTTGCAGTAAGATTTCTTTTCGCACTAGAGCTGTTTATTTTCGACTTGTCCGCTGCTGATTGGGATTAACTCCCCTTCAGCCCTACACTTCAGCAGCGCACGCCTGTAAACCCAGCAGGAGCAACAGTTGTTGCTGTTGTTACCAGCAACAAGAAGGTGCGGAAAGAGAGAGAAAGAGTCTTAAAACTTTTACTAGTCTTAATTGTTTTGAAAGCAACACAGAGCGAAGCAGACGAGAAAAAATACTGATGGAGAGAGAGATTTGGAGATGCTTGTTTGAGTACGTTTTTTTTCCTAAGGGTTTGGTGTAGGAGTCCTATTAACAATATATGCTGATGCCAGATAGCGCAAATGAGCTGTGTGTGTGTTATCTGGAGCTGCAGGCTGTTTATTTTGTGCAGCCTTTTGAGTGTACATTCAGTGTGGTTGCATGACTAACTGGCTGGAGTGATTCACTGGCTGCTTTATGGGTGACTGCTCAAAACAAGTTGTGAATCAAAAGAGATTTCTTTGGCTGTGGTTTCTAACCTCCCAAGCTAAATGCACCCACGGTTTAAGGGGAGCTAATGTGCAGACTTCAATCCCTCAGATCGTGAAGATTTACTCATTTTCCAAGCCCTGCGTTCAAAGCCGTGATGAGTTTCCCTTGTAAGAGGGAGGTGGTGTCTGAGAGGCTCGGAGCCAAGGTCTGCTGCTAAAGGACATCTCCAGACCTGTCCATTCAGTCACCCTAGTTCCTGGCCCTTTAGCCAGTTTTGCTCCCTGGAGTCCTTAAGATGCTTTATTATTTGTTCAGGGCATTTTTGTAGCTGTAGCAATTCTCAGGTAAAAAGTGTGAATGTGTCTCGGTTCAGTAAGACGCTTTTATTCCCATTTTACAGTCGGAAAAACTGACACTTGGAACACCCGAGTGGCTTGTGCAAGGTGAAGCTGTGGCCACTCAGTGGCATCAGTGTGACCTTCGCAGGGCCGTGGCTCTGGAAGAAGGAGGCACTCAGCCGGCTAGAAAAGGAGCCACTGCGGGAGTCAGAAACTCACGGAGTAGAGGTCCTGTGTGTGATTTTGTAGGGGCTTTTACTTAGGTTTCTTGACAGTCATGTCCTTGTCCTGTGAAAGAAGCTGTAAGCAATCGGTGCGTTCTCATATGCTCAGGTCTCTCAGTATGAAAAATAGGCTCAGCCTGCCAATCCATGTTAATGGCCTAATCTTTAAAAAGCAACTCATCAGTGTAGGCAGCCTATATTGGCCAACACAAGATATGAGTTGCGATTTTCAGAAAATGCTGAGCAATCCCTGCCCCAAAGTCATATGTTTCTGAGGTACACCTCCTACATATCTGGAAAAAAAAACTCCCATCTCAATTGTTAATCATGTTGGAAAGCACAGGTCTAATATCTTTATGTAGATACATTTTCACAAGAAAAAGAGAGAGAGTTCTGGATTAGGAGAAGCCTAAGTGGTAATGCCGCTGATATAGGACCCCTGTGACTTGAGAAATATTTACTAAGAGATGGATGGTAATATTTCTTATTAATAAAATGTCAGAGCAATTTATCATAGTTAAATGTGTCTCAGCAGCCTCAGCTTGTAAAGGAAAGTTCATAAGTAAAGGAGGAGAGCTGCTTACAGATATTAAATAAATGACCTCCACTTTATTTTCTGTGTAAGTTCAGATGATTCAATGTTACTATACATACTGGTGAATCTGCTTGGCCACATTTTTCACTTGTGCTTGCAAATCATCTTCATATTTTGACTGTCACATAAGTAGACAAAATGTGAAAGAGCAATTGCAATCACCACGATAATTCTAAGGTCATTTTTTGGTCAAAGAGAGGAACCTTTGAGAAATAGGGGAAATGGATGGAGAGAGGAAGGAGCAAACATGAATGAGGAGATGCAGGGGAAGAAGAAGAAGGAGAGGAGATATCTTGGATGGGTAATAGCCAGTGACAGACTCAGCATTATTATGGAAGGTGGTGTGCAACTGATTTTATGAACTATCTAAGTATGAACCCACCAGTATCAAATTCTTTATATCTCCCTTGAGAATAGCTGTGATTCAACATTTAGTAGCTGCTGTCTTCAGGTCCCAGCAGGATTTAGTCATGACAAGCTGGTATGTCATGAGCTGTGGTCTCTCATCTGCATTTATTGAAGACCGTTGCATTACCCAGCTCAACATTAAATGTCTATTTAAGTCTATTTGTATCTGGTATTTTTTTTTTTTAAATGAAGGTGCAGTCTAAGTGTTTATCTTTTTACATTTATTCTGCTTACTGGAAACAGATGGTTGAATCAGTATTATTTCTAAATATATTCTTTATTAGCAAGAACTGTGTTCATTAGCTGTAAGGTAGTGGATAAGCTGGTGGTGGAGCCTGAAGGGTAACCTGGTTTACTCACCAACAGATATGCTGTATGCTGAGCCTCGGTGCAAACCCTGTGGGACTTATGAAGATAACAGCCACCTTTGTTCAGTGGAAGTCTGAAAACCCTACAAAACCAAAGGGCAGGGAGTCAACAGCATGAAGGCCCATCAGAGAAGGGCTATCAGTGGGGAATGAGGAAACTGAGGAAGAGAACAAATGTTTTGGGCAGACTGGTATCTGGGGGAATGAAATAAACTTGTAAGGTCTCAATATAACTCCTATCTGATTGCTGTCGTTTCCCATCTGGGCTCTATGTGCAAGCACTGCTGCCTAAAAGAAATATCTCATGTCGCATCAGCTCCTCCCTGTAGTGGAAGCAGGGCTTTGGATATTGACTGACTGCTTCACTTGGGAGCTGTAACATTGTTTTTGGGGTAGGATGCTGTATTCAGAAAGGGAAAAGGGGAACTGTACCCATTCTTTTGATGCAAGAGAGATCAGATAACAAAAGTGCTTGCAGATATCTAATCTATTCAGGAGCAGTGGGAAGTGAAAGAAATTCACACCAGAATAAAATCAACACAAACCAAAGTTGTACAGCATGCACATGGAAAGAGTGCAATATCGAGAATTTTCCCAGAAAGGCTCAAAAACAATCAGAGAATGACTCTGTTCTGGGAGAGTGCTCAGAGAGATCTGAAGGCCCATCTGCAAGACCATGACTCTGAGAGGTGTTGAGGAATGGGTGTGACACAGGCTAGAAGTTGTTTCACAAAACAGGGGAAACGGGAAAATATTTCTCAGCCCGAAACTAAATACGAGACCTGTGCCACAGCAAGGTTTCTGAAAGAGAAGAGAAGCATTTCAAAAATTACACCAAAGGCTCACCGGGGTACCAGCCTGCTGGGCATGGAGCTGGTCTCAGCCTCTTGAGTCTGCCAGGTGGGGATGGGTCACCTGTGAGATCGGCCCTTTCCAGTGTGTGTGCACAAGACCACGGCATCAGGTTTTTCCTGCCCCAAAGATGTCACTCAAGAAATACTGCACAGGAGGCTGATGCATGTCTGTTCCCACTGTGCAACCAGTTGGAAAGAGGCTCTGGGCAGAGTCTCATTCTGCAGATCTTGCTCCCAGGGGAGAGCCTGAGGCCAAACAGTGGGGCAGGGAATGCACTAGAGCCTGGACCACAGTGCTGATCTACAGTTCAAGAGGCTGTGAGACCTTCTGGAGCACCATGCGGTTCTTTTCCAGCCTTCCCTGGGATGGTGCATGCCCAGACCTCTTCCTGGAGTAGAGTCAGGAGCACAGCTGTGGCAAGGACCCATAGCTGAGAGCTGAGAAGCGCTGCGCTATAGACATAACCTGGCTTATCAAGATTTGGTCTGAACCTTCGTAAGCAGATTGGAGCCAGATATCACTCTGAGCTAGACAGGACACAGCCAAATGCTAGAAGGCAAGAGGAAGAAGAACCTACCTAAATTGGCAGAGGACCTGCAGACATTTTGTGTTCCTCACATCTCCAGTGAGGACTTCCAAGACAAATAGCCGATGGACCAATTGCTAGACAGTTAGGCAGGTTGTGCAGAAGGCCAGAAACACTCCACGGAGCTGTGGGATTTATGGCAGAGCTTAAATGTTGCATTTCAGCTCTTGCATAGAAGTTGGAAAGCTGCTACTGGAAGAGAGGGAAGCTGGTTGCTTTATATAGGTGTGAGGTCCTGTGCTAGAGAAATGAGTATTTCCATCCAGTTCATACCACTTCAAGCTATTAGAGAAAGGGACTTAAGAAGGATAGAAAGCAATGGGGTATTGGCTACAACATCAAACATGAGTGCAGCGACTAAGTTAACTGCTCTGTTGGGGAGGGGAAATATCCACAGAGACGGTTGTTATAAATATATGGCTGGTCAGGCCAGAGCCTCATAAAAATCTACTGAAAGGCCCAAAGTCAGCTCAGGAAACAGGGGGATCTGTAGCTGTGCATGCAAAGTTGGGTGATGCTGGTTTTGAGTTAGAGTTGAAGCTGTAATAAGGGTTATTTGTGCCCAGGCTTGAATATTAAGTTGGTGTCCAGAGAACCCTGCTTGTAGCCTTTAATTAATTTCGTTTTGTGGCAGGTTGTCCTGGCAAACCCCTTTTCCTTGGCCTTGGTGGTAAAAATTGGAGTTCTTCGTTGAACACCCTATTTTTCTCCATTTGTCAGCAGTCCCCCTCAGAGAGTGGGCAATGGGAATAGCCAAGCAGCAGGAGAGGGATTTATCACATGTGTAATTCACAGGCGCCACAGGTGTTCATTCAGGTACTGCAGTTGGTCATTGAAACCATGATGGGACAGTCCAAAATGTAGCCCTCACCCTTGCATGGGTCTGAGGGAAGGCAGGGACTGAGGAAAATATTTTTGCTGGCAAAAAATGCATGCAGGAGAATGTACTGCTGGGATTCAGGAAATGGCTCAGCATAGCCAAGGTAGGAGATGAACTAACACTCAGCATACACATCACTGTGGCTATGACCTGGTCAGCCAGCACCAGCGCTTTCAGCCTGCGGTGGTTTCCTTCAAAAACATGGCTCATATGAAAGAAAGAGGCTTAGGCAATCCGTTTGTGGCGCCTGCTCTGTGGGCAGGCCCTGAGCTGTCTCTTTGAGCTTCTACACAGTTTTTGGACCTCATCAGTTGTCCCGGTTAGAAAAGAAGGCCAGCAAGAGCTTTGCTGTGTAGTACATTAACCAGAGGGTGCTTTTGTCTTACCATTACTAGATAATATCTGGGATGTGCCTTACTAGGTTCATTTTGGTTTCCACAGTGAATATCTGGAGGTGAAAACAGCTTTCATGTTAGCACAAGTCCGTAAAATACTGTAGTGTGGGTCTCCCATCCTCTTGGTCTCCCATCCTCTGTGTACAGCAGCCCTCCCTCGAGAGACCAAGACAGCAGGTACTGCACAGGCAGCCACCCAGTCCCTGTGGTACAGCTGGGGATGTCCTGGTGTGTGCTGAGCCCTTTAACAGGAGCCAGTGATGCTTTATGATGATGCTGTCATGAGCTCCAGGCTGCCAACTAAACTGAACCCAGAGCAAGGTGAACTGCTGAAGAGAGGCATAACCTGCAGCCTGGGCAAACTCAGCCAGGAGCAAAGGGGCAGTGCTTCCCCAATGTCAGGGAAGGGAGCACGGAACTGTCAGCCTGTCTGGCCTTGCAGGGCACTGTTCCTGCTCCTGGAGGCTCAGCTGCAGACTTGCCAGGATTACAAAAGCTCCACACGCCCCTCGTGAGAAAAGAAAGCTACTCCGACAGTGAAAGGAGAGCAGCCAGGCATTTTCAGGGCTGAAGCAGTTTCCATTGAACACAGCTGGGGGTGCCTGTGGGGTCGGAACAGCACTGACACAAGAGCAGTCACCAAAGACTTGTTCTGCCAGTGCCTTGTTCAAAGGCCTTTTTTTTGGGCAGATACCTCCCTCAGCAGGGCAGCAAGAAAAAACTGAGACTGCATCCTTTTTTACCTCCTTCTTCCACAGTGTGCAGGAATGAAAACTCTCCTATTTCATCCATAGATGTAAGTTGCAAGAGCAGAGTTCATGGAACTAAGAAGGAGTGTTCCGCAGAAGACTCCTGGTGTCAAACAAGACGTGATTAAAATTAAAAAATCCCTTATTTGGCAACCTTGTCTGCTTTTTGACTCTTTTCAGACTAGCAAGGCAAAAGCCCTCCAGTCATGGTGGGAAAGCTTGGAAGTCAAAGATGAAACGTTGTATAGGAAATGGGAAAACAAAACAACGTGTGACATGCACTCATGAGAGCTCATTATCACCAAAACACTCAAAAAAGAGGTTCTGATGTTTTGCTATGATGTCTTGAAGCTGTAAAGTCTTTAGTCAAGCCATGAGAGAGCCGGTTTTGAGGAAAATGCAGACAGATGATGGAAAATTACTTTTCTTACATGTGTTGTATTTCTAAAGTGGGTCCCCAAAGATAGGGACAAACCCTACTGGGCAGTGTCTCCTGGGGACCTTACTGCGATTCATTGCTGTTGGTGTTGTTGGGCCTTTGCCTGAGACAGAGTCTGCCAGACAATATTTGTTGGTAGCTATGGATTTCTTCAGAAAATGACCTGAAGTTTACCCAAAAAGGAACCAAGATGCTGTGACAGTAATCAAGCTTCTAAGGGATGAATTTTTCACCATATTTGGGGACCAAGACACAAAGAACATGTAACGAGGCAGAGGCTTTGATGCCGAAGTATTTCAACAGGTTTGTCAGATGCTGGTAAAGGCAACAGGAGGTATCCAGCATCCTAAAGATGGTAGGGAGGAGAAGCTGGGCTGGTGCTGAGGGGAGGCATTGAGGCAACTGCATGCCACCTGGCCTGAGATGCCTCCATTTACACTCCCTGGTCTCCCTGTGCTGCTCCTCAAGGCCTGGGTACCTGCCCTGTGTCAGCATCTGAGAGACCTTAGTGTGTTTTGCACAGCACCAAAACCCCGTGAGTGGGCAACTGAATCAGCCCCAGACACTTCACAAGAGAGTGACAAAAGGACCAGGACTGATTCAGCCCTTTGTCTGTTCTGTTTGGTTTAATGACTTTCAGCGTAAAGGGAAAGCACTGTCCGACCCCAGTCCTCCTTGTCAGACATTAGCCAGGAAACATAGCACAGTCCTTGGGAGAAATTCATAAATCTGGACTATGTAAGTCTGGCCTATCTGGACACTGCAAAAATCCCGTGGAACAGCCTAGGTTTTTCTAGAGAAAATCTGATGCAAATATTGCCTGAGGCAACGTGAATGTTCTCTGATATAGGCTTTTGCGTGGGAACCTGGCTGATTGCACATCCCACAGAGATGGAGATACTAGGAGCCTGCAGCAGATAAACCATGGTCTGCAGCAGTGACCACATACATGCATTAACACGTAAGAGGCCAGTGGGTCCTGGCCAAGGAGAAGTTATGAGGGTAACTGAGTGGGTCCTGAAAGCCAAGAATACAGCTAAGGATGTTGAGTCTGGTAGAAATTAGTTCCCCACTGGGGAAAAGTAGGGAATGGCCTCATTTAGCCCACAGATTTTATTAAAACCAAAAACTTTGCTGAGAACTCCTCCTCAGGAGTTCAAAAGAAAAGGGAGCAGCAGCTGAAAGCCTGTGGTGGCATCCCAGTGGGAGCAAAGTCAATCCAAGCTCTGTGAAAATGTCCCAATAGGAAAATGCGATATGAGTATGTCAATAGCTACATTGGTGGCTCTGGCACTTCCTCCCTGCATGCCTGGCATGAGGTAGGTCCATGGGTCTGGGTTCCTCTGCAAGGAGGCTGAGCAGGACATGTTTTTGCAGGGATGCCTGACAGTGGTGCACAAAGCAGTTCCCTTTGGTTCAGTCCTGTGCCAGAAGTATTAACACAGTGGTGTGAGCATGGGCACTGAAGACTGCCCAAAGCACATCCCGGAGCACAGCTGGTCCGGGTGGCAGGGGAAAGCAGGGAACTCAGCAGCATGAGAGTGATGGCAGTGTAGCACCATGGTTGAGGTGACCTGCTCCTTGTCCTGTTGTGTCCTGCCCAAAGGGATGTTAAGGCAGACCACTCCTTCTCCAGGCAGGCAGTTCTGCTCCATAGAACTGCCCCAGCTTTCTCCTGGGGCAAAAACCATTAAACAAAACGATGGTACACTGGCTTCCACACTGTCCCTGGCTGGTAATGATCTATGAAGCTTCTTACTGTAGCATCCAAACATCACAGTGCATCAGCTGACAGGAGACGAAGTAACCTTTTATTTTCTGTTTATGTCAGATCATGTCCTTGACAAAGTTACAAACACATGTTATGTAGTCCGCTGCGTACCACAGTTTGAAGCAAACTGGACAGTATAGCAGTTGTGCTATCCCTGTTTATAAGCCTCAGCTTCATCAGCTGTAGGAGGTGTCAGTGGGAAGAACAAGGTGGTTTAAGCCAATTCAGGAAGCCACATCTTTGCTTTGGAAAACAGAGGACACGAACAGCAAATACTCAGAGGGTCCCTGATTCCAGGCAAGTCTCTCATCTGTGCACAGCAGGCACAGACCAGGGCTGTGCTCCCTTCTTTGGGATTGAGAGTTTCCTCTAGCACTAAAACCTTGGCTCTAAAACCCCGGCTCTTGGAAGCTACATACTCATAACTGTGCAAACTGAAGGAGTTTTGGAATTTGGAGTCCCATTATTTACATCCGACTGTATATTTTCTCCTGAGAGCCCTATAAACAAAATTAATTGCAGAAGAAATTGCACATTCCCACACAGGCATGTTTGCCTCTCATGAAGTCTGAAAAACCATGACCCAAATGTACTGTGAGACAGTAAATCTGAGAAGGCAGTGTGTGGGAAGCCTAGTCTGAGATGAGAAGGACAGAGAAAGAAACCCACCGAAGCCCCCAGCATCTTTGCCTGCAAGCACTCTGAGCCTGGGAGCTGGAAATGCTTTGGGGAAGCAGAGGCCAGCTGATGCCCAGCGGCCCCACTAATTCCAGGAGCCCTCAGACATTGGAAACTCTGTTCTTCCTAAATTTCAGCATTTCCAGACCCTTGCAGACAGGCTTGTTTCTGAAGAGAACAGCAAGACAGCTGGTAAAATGGGGTCTTGCTGCTCTCATCTAGGAAAGTCTGAAACAGCACATACCTTTCCAGCTGGTGCTTTCCATGTGTATTGATTCCAGCCCATGTTTTCTGATCGTGTGTTTTACTCTCCTCTCTAGGCTGTCCTGCCTGCAGTCACTCTTTCCATCTGCTTTTAAGGCCTCCTGTTGCTTCCCACCCCGCTAGAAAAGGCACCTTTTAAGCACCAAAGCTCTGCTTGTGGCACTGGCATCATGATGTCTCTAGGCAGAGACTTTCTGAGTTGTGGTCCATGTCAGCACACTGCCACCCTTACGGAGATCAGGTATCCCCAAAACAAGGGCTCCCCTAAGGAAGTATTTTGGGACACAGGGAGCAGCAGGGATGAACGCCCTGCGTATTTTATTTGCAAATTGTGAGCAAGGTATGATTTTTTGAGGTCTGTCTGGGACACAGGATTGTTGTTGGGATGCTGTTTGCGAGTAATCTTTGGTCAGAAGACTGTGTGTGTGTGAACTGGTGCAAGGAGCAGGCAGCTGAAAGGGCATCTGCGGTGGTGAGTGGAAGGTAGGTACACGGCGGACACAAATTATGAGTCTTTGTTCCCTGATTAGATGAGCACCTCTGGCAGAAGCAGGTTTCTGGGACAAATATTCCTTTCACAAGTTCCTAAAGATGATTTCTGTAAATGTTTGCTAATGTTTACTCGACATTTGTAGTCACTCATGTCAATGTGATCCCGTCCTGGAATGTTAACTGGAAGCAAACACAAAAGTGGGCATGAACTCAGCTGATGTGGATACAGTTTTTAATTTAGGCTGATTTTCATGGTCATTATCTTTCACGTAATCATCCAGTTCGGTTGAGAACTAGTGGTGCACCAGGAGTTCCTCTCCTTCCAAGAGTCATGATTTTTTTTGTTTTCTGTTAGCAAAATGTGTTACCAGAGTCACTGCTGTTTGTGTCTACTGCCTGACACTTCATACCACAATCCTGCATCGAGTTTCTTCTAACTTAATCAAAACTTAACAATCTTGTCTAAAAGCTCCCACAGCAGTTGTTTGCCTCTGGCTGTTTTTATAATATTTTTTTTTTTAAAAGTTCTTCAATTAAGCTGTTTCCAAGAATGCAACTAAAACTAAGCACATTTTTATTTTCTCCATGTCAGGAAAAAGATCTGATGATGACTTTTTTCATAAGTTCTGCTGCACTGTGCTGTGGAGCAAGATCATCAGATTTACAGTGGAGCTGAGCTTTGGATAGGAAATGTGCTTTGTGCCTTTCATCTGAAAGATCATCCAACAAGGAGTTGTGGTTTGAACTGTCTCAGTAGTGACATCTTTGATTTTCACACCTAAAGACACTGCAGATTTCTCATGCTCTGGGAGTGTTTCCAGCCAGGTCTGAATTTACTCTTATTGCAGTGGCCATTTACCCCGGTAGCTGGTCCAGCCTTGCTTGGATCCAGGCAAAGAAGGGGAGCAAAGGATGGGATAAGGATAAGGAATTTTGATGAGGCACAAACTTGTTCTGAAGACTGAGGAGTGTTTTGGATTGAATGGGGGCTTATATCTACTTGGCCAAGATACAAAGGCACTGCATGATTCAGGCACCTGAGAGGTGTAGCTGAGGCCAACAGGACCTTCACCTCCAGGCTGCAAGAATATTAGACAGCGCTAAGTATTTTTTAAAACTCAGGCTTCGATAGAGTGTCTGCGTGTGCCTGGTGGCTCTGCCTCCCTTTGCCTCCCACACAACACGAGAAACAGCAGTGCCTCACCTCACTGGGCTCGTTGTGACTCGGGCATCTCTGCGTGACCCTCTGGTGGATGCTGTAGGAAGCCCAGAGGACACTGCTGAGTAGGGTGTGGATGCCATGCAGTAAATAATGATCACCTTCAAACACTGGATGATGATGGGAAAGTGGAGAACTGTTCACCCACAGAGAGAGGTCCAGTGTATGCGATCCAAAGACCCAGAAAGCAAGCAGTATTTAGGAAGAAAAAGTAAGAGGAATGGCACAAAAGCCATTGTGACAGTGCTCTCGCTGCTCATCCTCTTGGGTCCAGTAGACATGTTTGGTCCTGGCACTGGGTTTAACTGTGGTGCCATGCAGCCAGGGACCATTCCAGCTGGCAGAGGCACCACACAGTGTAACCATCTGCAGCCACAACAGCACCAGGGGCAACAATTTCTCCCTAGTGCCGTGGTGGCTTTATAAAGGAATTTGGGGGTGCAGGTGATGGTCAGAGATCCACACCTTGGCCTGGCTTGGTCACTACCAAGTACAGCGAGTGGCCAGACTCCGGTAACTTTGGCCATCAAGGTCAAGCAGCTGGAGAGCATGTGCAGCATGGGCAGACACTGTGGGAATGCGGCTCACCAGGCACAAAGTCTGGGAAAAGAAGTGAAACATAGAGGTGGAGTAGAAAGTAAAGGTCAAATACTCTTGGCTCATGCAAACTTCTGGGTTTTTTGGTTGTTTTGGTTTTTTGTTTTTTTATTTCATTTTTTCCCCCCTGTGACAATTATATGTGTTGCAAGGTGAAGTAGTTCTCAAGAGAAATGAAATCCCTTTCTCTGACCTCAGAGTGCACAGCACTCTGAATTACTTGACAAGCACAGTTTATCCTTTGAGCAATTCACGACTCCCCTTTCACAAGTCAGAGCACACTTTTGTGGATGTTTTCCTTGCTCAGTACTGCCTAATGGATTTTTTTTTCCTTAATAACTGTCATTTGACCTGCATCTTGGGTTCAATCCCCATATGGGCTATTCACTTCAGACTTGGACTCAATGATCCTTGTGGGTCCTTTCCAGCTCAGAATAATCTATGAATCTGTGAATCTTGCTATTCTCAGCTCAAAATTAAAAATGAGAGTTGCTGATTGCGAATACTATTTGTTGTTCATTTACTAGAGGAATATTAGGCACATTCATCCCATTTCCTCTGAGTGCCTCATTATCAATCAACCTTTGCCTCACTGCTTCTGTAAATCATTTTCATCCCTTTCCTTTGGGAACCATGTGTTTGGGCTCTTGCACAAGTGTCTCATGAGCGTAATTGGCCAAGTCATGCAGTATCATTTTAACTCCTTGATGAGTTGGCAAAACTTCATTAAAAAGGGATTATTGAACAACACATAAGTTTGGGTTTTTTTTGGATGAGGAAAGCATTGCACTTAAACCATGATGCAAGTGGGGTTTCCCAGTATTTTATGAAGCACAGTGGTTTGCATCAGCTATTGGAATCATTCAAAAGACTTGGATTACCCAGACTTGGCTCCCATAGTCAACATACACCTTCTATCTTCCAGGATATGAAGGACGTGGAGCTAAAGCTCCAGAGGTGTCCTAAGCTGGTATATATGTTTCAGGGCTGATGACGAATGAGGGAGAATTTCAAACACTCTTTCCCTAGTCCTCACAGCCCCAGCAGAAAAAAAGGTGAGGCGCAAGAGCGCAGCACTCACAGCTCATGGTGGTCTCCCATGGGAGGCTGCAGCGGAGCTGGCTGGTCATGGCAAACACCGGTGGTGGACATAGACCCAGAGCCAGGCAGAGGCAGGGGAGAATTGTTTGCTGCAGAGGCTGGAGGGAACCTACAGAGGCCAAGGGTTTATTAAACTTCAGTTTGACTGGAGCTGAAATATGTGCCTCTAGAGCAGGGCAGCAGAGGTTCACAGAGTCCTTTCTGTAGACATTTTATGACAGTCTTTGGGGATACATATAAGAAGACTGGGGCATTCTGAGTAATTTAAAAAAATATTTGTTTAGACTGTGTCAGGGTCAACTGGAGTTTCCAAGCAAGCCAGTCTTAGTTGGATTTTTCTGTCTTTGCCCTTTGCCCACAGCTACAGTGTAGACACACTGTGGTTCACGGCCAGGCCATGCAGTGCAGCCATGTCCCTCAATACCTCAGAACAGCTCTTGAGATCAGAGAGACCTTGAGGTCACTGTGTACCTCCTGCACTGCATGTGGGCTCATGGAGACCAGGGATGAGAGTCCCTGGCTACCAGGGGTTACTGCTGCCACCCTCAGACCCTGTCAGGAATCTGGGCTTCTCCACCCCCATTGGCATCAGCCCCTGTGGGGCAGCAGCATTGCCCCCACCTCATGACGAGGGTGTAAAGGTCAGGGCAAACAACCTGCTGCTCTCAGATTTGCTGTTGTTTACTGTGTCTTCCTTCTGGGCTGGTAAGTTCCCAGTTTGGTTGTGCTGCTTCTTAATTGGATTTTGCTGCCCTATTACTCTCTGCCAGTAAAAGCTGATGCCAGTCTGATGCCCAGCCCTGGTGACTGTGAATTAGTGGGTTTGGTAGCCAGAAACCTAATTTCTTTCTGGAATGCTTCTAAAAGTCTAGTGCTTGTAGGAATTTTCCCAGACCTGGCTGGCCTTGAGTTTTGCAATGTGCAGTTGGAATGGAAATAAATTATAGATGTTCTTCCAAGAACAGGCAGGTTTGGGGAAGGCTGAAGGCTTTTCTTCCCTCGTCTGGGCCTTTCTTTACTAATCAGCTGTATAAAACTGAAGAATAGCAGAACTATTTTGCTAAGAAATCTTGCCCAAACTTTGTCTCAATGTTTAAACTCAACCCTTTCTGTGGTTCAGTGAGGTTCAGCCAGTTTTGGTTGTTTTCTGATTTTACTCCAGCTTTCTATCACTCCTGCTTTCCAATCTCCAAGTGTAACTGGTAGCACCCAAATCCCCCTGAGGTGTGCTGTACTTGGGTCCCCATGGGGTTGCCACAGCATCTCATAGAGACTCAAGAGTCCCCAGGTCTTCTCCATGGGGGCACCTGGGGGCCCAAACTGGGAAGCACAAGGAGCAGCATGGGAGCGGTGTTGGGAGGATTTGTTAGGGCTTGCCTGACTGCCCATCTGAAGCACATAACGCTGCACTTTAGCTCAAGGGTAGTCCAGGGACACACACATGCTGCAGTGCCTGGCTGCACTAGGGCCGCGGGCTGGCTGCTCCAGCTGGGCAGAGCCCACTCGGACACCACCCTGGCCGGGGCCCACAAGCCATTGAAGTTCGTCTCTCATTAATTTGAACCACGACTCCATAATGTAGATGCAGCTGAGCTCTTGTCCAGCTCATTACAAAATCGCCCTGATCTCCCTCCTCTGCCCCTCTTCTCAGCTGGCAGTTTCAGGTCAGAGGTCCAGCCCTGCTACCAGCAGCACAGAACAGGCAACTAGAAGTCACCTCTGGGAGGCAGCTAAACTTCAGCAATGCATTGCTGTCTCTGCTGCAGGGAGGTTGCTTTTGCAAAGCAGACAGACAGAAGAATGCAGAAAGAGGCAGACAGACCAACCAACAAAATGACATGAACAGCGTCCAGGCAGGCACTGACCCACAGGATAGGGTGAATCACTCTGCAAGCTGGCAGCAGGGAATTAAACTGTGCCATAGCCAGACATCAGAGCAAGGATCAACTCCCTTCAGGCAGCTTTGTCTCACCAGCAGGAAGAGTCCCCCACTCCCTTCTTAACTAGATGGCTGATTTATACCTTCTGTCACAGGGGATGGCTGGTGGTGCCTTGCTTGGCGTGTGCTTAGCATGGAAGGCAACACGCACACCGAGACCTGGAAGGTTGCACCACTGCCTCGTGCCCCCCTCTCGCCCTGACAGAGCAGAGGTCCTGCTCACCCAGCACTCAGCCTGGGGTAGGAATTGCAGGGCAAATGTCCAGGGCATGTTGTGGGGAAGAGAGAGGCACTGACTGGTTGCAGGGGAAACCTCTGGAGGACATAACAGCTTGCAGAGAAGAGCCCCCTTTTCTCTTGCAGTGCTCAGGTGAGGGATCTCTTCAGATGCTTGCAGTGGCCAAACAGCACAGGTGAGGTTAAGATGAATGCATAAATCTGCATCTGATGGGAACTCTCATGCTCTTCCTTTCAGAGTGAGAGCTTAGCCCTAATCCCTACATCAACCTCATCTGTCACTCACATCAGAACAGCCCTCAGTGCTACCGCAGGCACTGAGTGGCACTGCCTGCTGTCAGCCCCAGAGCTCCCCAGCACTTACCTTTCCCTGCTCCAGGTGCAGAGCATGACTTCACAAGGCCCCAGCACAGGGATGGGGGTTGAATCCTGGCTACCTTAAATGCTACTGTTGCTAAGTCGGCTGGAGGCAGCATCCAAGCAGGGGAGGAGCAACCTTGCCGGATCTAGATTTTTCTAAAAGAAACACACCGGTGGGATAACTGAATGATTCCAAAGTAAGGCAGACCAGGTCGATTGGGCAGATGTTGCTCCAGTTGCTAACAGCCAGTAGGGATGTCCCAGTAGGAAAACTCAGCTCAGACAGGAGCACAGCAGAGTTCCCACACTGGGACAGAGCATCAAGGTGTGCAGAACCCTACAGTGCCAGTCTGTGGAGAACAAAAGTCTTCAGCAAACAGCACTGGGGACCTGTCTGTTCTGCCTTTCACTTGCCCAAGGATCTGTGGACTCTTTTGGACTGAAATCCCAATAAACAGTTACTAGCTTGTGTGTAGGTAATGAGTCTATGACTGAGATGACACCATTCAATGCTTTGTCCAATATTAGTGATGCTGATTTTTTTTCCTAATGATATAACCTATTTTGTCTATTCAGCATTGAGCCAAGTCTTAAGAGCAGTTAGGTGCTTACATGTGGTTCTGAGGAGCTTGGGAAAAACCAAGACCCTCAGGCGATCACTGCCACAGCAAGGCAATGCAGGACTGCTTGGGAAGGAGGAGACTACTTATCCAAAAGGTATCAAAACCAGAGCCAAGAGGAAACTGAAAGCCCTGTCAAATCCCCTTCCCATCCTTGCCTGCCTTGTCCATCTTCCTTAGCTGGTACACACTGGGGACATACCAGTTCAGAGGTTCTAGATGGCTTTTGGTTCATATGCACTGTTTTAGCAGACACATGAGTAGGACAGAGCAGAAACTCACAAGTTTTTCCTAGCTGTTTATGACATGCCTACAGTGGGAAATGAGACATTTCAAAATGCAGTAGCTGACCCATCTTGTCTGTCATACTTTCAAACTTTGCACATAGCCTGGCATGCTGCAAACCTGTAGCTGATCACCCCCAGCCCCGTGCCTGGGGACGCCTGTGTGGGATCTAATGAGGCTCTGATGCCACTGATGAGAGGTGACTGTCACTTCCCTCTGCTGTCACTTAAAAAGTCATCTTGCGGCTGCTCCTGGCATACCCCCAAGGCACTGTGTCACCCCCTGCAACACTGAAGACCTTCAGGTGACAGAGAAGACAAAACCATTTCACTGGGAAATTAATGGGCTCATCAGAGAGAACTGAGGTGCCCAACTCCAGGATACTGGCATAAGCAATAATCTCCCTTCACATTCAACAGTGAGGAAGCCATGGTATGCAATGGAGCAGTTTCATTTTCTCTCCATGGATGCAATGGCAGTACATTTTCTTGCTCTGTCTCTTTCCTTATATCATGGTCTGGGAGCCAGAAAGCCAACTGCAATTGCAGCAGGTTGCTAGAAGCATTTTTGTGCCTTCAAAATTTGCTAGTCAGCACTTTCCTGCTTTTCAGATGAATGTGCCACATGAAAAAGGACTTGGGGAATGAGCTGTGCCTTTTTCTCTAGCCACAGCTTCTACGCAGAGTTTTTGGAATTGATTTGTTTATGTAAAAGCCAGTTTTGTTAGCGTCCTTTAAAAAACATGAAAGAGGAGCAAGCAGCACATGTTGCATTTGTACAAACAATGCTGAGCTCTCCCCAAGTAGCCACAGGGTGTGTGAATCCAGCTAATCAGGCAATAAGGCAACACATGCCCTCAAAAACAGATGTTTGTATCAGGGGAAAAAAGCTAGATCAGAATAAAAGTGAGAGGAACGGCAATTTTCCCAAATAAAGAGTGCATATTCCCCAGGCTTGCTGTGATGTAAACTTCTCAGCAGCACTAGAGTTAATGTTTATCAAGCTGTCTGTCCCCAAACTCATACAGTGATTTACTCCAGGAGAACTAGCCAGTCTGGAACAAGAGGGCTTAAATGCAGCCAGGTTTGAGGTGAATTTGACTCCCACTGAAACATCTCCCAGGCACACAGTGGAGGTAGAGCCAGGGACTCAAGTAATACACCGGCTTCAGGGCCACCAGAAGAATGCCTATGGACCCACTGTGTGACACCCTTGGCATCGTCCCCAGACTGCTTTTCAGGAACAGAAGGAGTTTCTTAGACCTTTCTGCTCCAGGCCTTAGTATTGTTCCTGGTGTATGCTCTGATCAGAAAAGTAAGTCTCTCCTCAAAGAGGGGGCCCTAGGTGTGGTCAGGAGGAGCACAGTAGAAAGAAACACTCCTTTCCTCCTTTCATTCTTCTACAACTAGACTTTTCTGTAGGACTTTGCTCTGTCTGTAATTAGCTTCCCAAGGTGATCAGATATTTACAGCCATTTTTAGCCTGTGAGTTCCACTGTGAGTAGCCACTGAGTGTGTGCCCCCTGCACTGTAGAGCCTCAGGCAGCAGAGCAGCAGTGCCAGCAGCTTTGACAAGCTCAGCAGAGATGGATGGCGTCCATGCAGATGAGAACATCCATGCAGTGACCTCCAGAGCACGATGGGAAGTCAGTGAACGCTGTACTATGAGCAGAGGAACAGCACAGACCATATTCAGCCTTTCTTCAGGTTCTGCATAATCAACCAAATGAGGTCCCTGGCTGGGAGGGATGGGCAGGCCAGGTACTCATCCTTATCCAGAGTTGAAATGGAGATGCTGCAGCCAGTTTCTGCTTAGCAGCAAAGGGTAACTGCAGCTTCCAGAATGAAGCCAATGGTTTGTGTCCTGTGTAGAATCCTATCACCTGCATTTAAGAGATGAATGCTGCCCAGTTTTACACCTCAGTTGGGCCCAAGAGTGAAAGTATGATTAAGCATCTGATCATTGCTAATAAAATCACTGATGCCACACACAACTAAAAAAGCCTTAAAATCTTCTCTACATGTGCAGACTGCAAGAGCACAGACCCCCTGATTAGAAATAGACCTAAATATTTGGGTCGCTTTATGTCTAAAATCCAGTCACTTTGTTTTTTCCTATATGACCCAAAATGTGGATGTTTTTTAAACAATAGCCTTGTGCTGACTTCTAGACTTTAATGACAGATAGGAGATGGAAGACTGAACAGACAGCTTAGAAACAAGTATAATGATTTCAGCACGTGTTAAAGCAAGATCACAAGAGACAGATAAGGATCCTATGGTTGGCCAAGTCCTTGAGGTGTGCTGGCTGGGCTACAGTGCAAATCTGCCTTGGTAAGAAGTGTAAAACACACTGCCTGAACCCTATCTAGGCAAAATTTTAACACTGGTATTTAAGCAGGAGTTGAGAGAACAACATTAAGAGGTTGTTTTTTTTTAAAGCATCATTGCTATGACGAGTCAGACCACGCCTGTGCAGGCAGGGGGAGGCACCATGAAGTAGCCAGCACTGTAGGCCATAGAATTTGGGGGTGGGCAGGGGGGAACACTCCTGTGCCCACACTTGGACAGGAAGGCAGGAGGGCCCTATGTCATTTAGTGTGGGAGCAGAGGGGCAGCCTGGTGCAGCCCTGTGCCATGCGTGCCATGCTCTTTGAACGTGGGCTGTCCACAGACAGCCTCTGGGAGCTGCCACATGCCAGTAGGTGTTCCAGGCTGTTCCTGAAGCATCCCAGGACTGGGATAGCATCAGCTCTTCACTGAGGCTCTAACAGCTTGGGCAAGTTGTTGCCGGAGCAGTACATTAGCAGTGCCAAGATCCAGCAAGCTTTTTTGCCTGGAGCCCAGGGGAAATTCTCCCGTGCTGGCTGTGTCCCTGGGTTGTGTTGGCCATGCAGCTGTCACACAGCCTTATGGGCTGTGGGGCTGCCATCACAGGACCTGTGTGAGGGAGCCCATCGTGCAGGAGCTGTGGCTTGTCACACGTGCTGTGCAAAGCAGACTCACCATTTCAAGTTGGGCCCAAAGCTGTGAGTTGGAAATGTCCCACTCTCCATTGCCCTGATGATGAACCAAGCTGACTTTCCTCTAAATTAAATTCCACGGATAAGATTGTACACAGTGAAGATTTTACTTCATCGGCCTCCCAAGACAGCACACCTGAGGAACAAAACAGATGCAAGTTGTGAATCCAAATATTCTGACAGCATGATACAGATGTCTGTTCTCTCCAGGAGTGTGTCAGCAGAGCAGTGCAATGCCCGGCTGTCTCAGGGCCTTGCCTCATGGTCACATGTGAACATGGTCATGTGTCTCCTGCACCCCCTTTCTCCACCATAGGACTCCCAGAACAGATGTGGTGAGATCTGAAAGGCATATCCCCTGCAGAAGAAGTGGGAATGCAGGCATCCCTCTTGCCCAAAGGAGCTGCAAGATGCTTGGGGCTCACATGCCCAGTTACCCTGGACTGTCCCTGCCCCTTGGCAACTGACACGGGGTGACTCAGGGAAGTTCTTGGGAGTGCTGATGGTCTAGCAGGCAGCCAAGGCACTACAAGAGCAGAGTATAATTGTGGGAAGTCAGAAAATATCCTCCTACTACTGCTACGAGGGCAAGGATGGATTGGCAAGCAGTGCAGGAGGCACCAAACGGTCCTGTCGGGCTTGTAACGGTGCAGTGGTGCTCACATTAACTCCTTGTCGTGGAGATCTTCACAACATGTAACTCAAGGTCTCTCTAGGTTTGATTAGAAACAGACACCCCAAACTTTGCACTGAAACTTTGAGGCCATCTCCAGTTACAGGAAGTCTGGGCATATCCATATGCAGATGTATGCAATTTGTTTCACTTCAGCACTTAGCGTGACTGTTTTGAGGTCAGGGCGTTTCTAGGGAATGAGAGTTACTTCTTGGGATGCTCAGCCAAGGATAGATTTACACCATGCCCTCCCTACTCTGCCGTCCTGCCCTCCATCCCACAGTTCCATCCCCTCTCAGGGAAACAGCTCATCCCTACCAAGGCCCTCAGGAGCTAGAGGTGAAGAAGGCCATGTCTGCTGCAGTGCAGGAGCACGAGAGCAGCATGGCTGAGCTGCAAGGAGGGCTCTGGCCTGGCAGAGCCGGCATGGGAACACCCACTGTGTGTGCAGCAGGGACAGTCCTTGCTCCTTGGGGCTGGTGGTTTGTGATGGAGACAACTTATCACTGCTGAAAGTCTGGGGCCCAGCTCTCACCTGCAGTTTCAGCTATGCTGTCAACGAAATTAGAAGAGACACAGAGCTTTTCTGTGTGTGTGTGTGTTTGTGTGTGTTTGCACTGACCCTTCCCCAATAGCTGAGCTCCACAAGCAGATAAAAAACAGCAGAGGAGTTCCCAAGGAAAGGCTTCAGGTCTTGTGTTTGCTGCTGCTGGAGCTGCAGGGGGCTTGGGAGTTAGGGAGGCAGCCAGCACAAAGCTGTCAGGGAAAATGTACTGAGCTTCCTGACATCATAAATAATAAAAGAAAGAGAGAAAGGGGAAAAAACCCAACCTCTTGGAATGCTTTATTTATTACTCTGTCTCTACTGACTCTCATAGGTGGTAGTCCATTGCTGCAGACTTTCTGGAACTGTTTTATTTTCAGTTGTGGAAACTATAAATATCATGTCTGTAGCATATGATTTGCCAAGGCTGTGGGGCAAGGCCCTGTCCCAGCCCATTCTGGACAGGTCTTTCCACCTGCATCCCCCAGGAGCAGTGGGAGAAGTCAGCTGGTTGGAGAAGGCAGGTTCAAAGAGGAGGCAGTGTGTCAGTCACTGGCCTAGACACTGGTCCTGGAACCCAGGGAGCATAAATTTTGGCAAAATGTTCCCAAGGATCAAAGCAAAGAGAGCTGAGATAGACAACATCAAGCTTTGGTAAGCTTTACAGGGAGCTCCTCAAAAGTCAGAGGGAACAATATTAGAGAAAGCAATAAATCTGAAACCACAGTAGGGCGAAAGTGGCAGGTAACTCCACTGCCTTCATCCCAGGTCTGCCTCCAAGCCCTCTGTACCACCTGGGCAATTGTCTTCTCAAATCCCTTTCATAGCTCATCTCCCCAAGCTTAAACCGGGGCCACCCTTGCCCTCATGCCTGAGGGTGACAGCTACATTTCATCCTTCCAGTTTCATCCCAGTCACCTCAGTGCAGCCTTTCAGCTGCGAGGGTGAGAGGTGGGCAAGCACTTGTACATTGTACAGCTTCTCACAAGCCCTTTCATGGGCTTTTGGCTGTGAAGATGTGACAGAGCTGGTCACAGAAGGGCTAAACTGTAAATACACAATGAATTAGAGGAAGGATTTTGTAATAAGAGATGAGTGCTGGAAAAAAATGGCTATTGCCAAAGACACAGGCTAAGATGCCTAAGCTGGCATTAATGACCCTAGCTATGACATTGCCCGGGAAAAGCTCCCAGTGGGGACATCACTAAATGGTGGAGCTGTTTCCCAGAAAGACTGATCCTGGCCTGGTAACATTTGAAAATAGACTAATGTGAAATTTCAAAAAAAGATGAGACACTTGATGTGCCATTGGCTTGGTAAGGAGAGCATGGATAGAAAATACCACAGTACCACTTCCCACACATTTAGGAACTGAGCATAGCGGCTCAAGGTTAAAACCTGCAGTAGGGCTACCATGTTTTTTGCCCAAAGATTCCAGCCAGAAATGTGGCCAGGTGTGACACTTGGTTGTGCACTATATGCCAGGGGTCCAGCTGCTCACACAGATCCCTCTTTTTTTCTCCTGGGGACAGAAATGCAGAGCAGTGGCATCAGATAAGGGAGAGCTGTGGGTCCCCATGGCGTAGCATCACTCTTGTTAATGAAGGGGACACCACTGTCACTGGAGGCAGGAGGTGTGCAGGGCAGGACACACACAGTGCCTGTGCCTGAGGATGCATATGCCCCGTTACAAAGCTCAAAGGTGGTTTTACTGCAGCTGCTAAGCCTCAGAAAGGAACCAGTTCACTGGTTCAGTGGTTGAAACCTCTTCCTCCTGCATTGCCACACTGCTCTCATATGTCACATCTCATTAATTACTAATTATTGGGGGCAGTCAGGCAGGAACAGCCCCCCAGACTGCAGTCGCACTCCTCTCATTTCCCTCTGCCCTGCATGCAGTGGGTGCTGTTCCCGCAGGTGTCTCCTGCTGTCCTTTTCCACGGCACTAAGCCCCGCTCACGGCCTCCTTGCCACAAGCAGGGCCAGTCCTGGCAGAAGGCTGTGGGGGTGACTGGGGTGTCAGCCAGGAGCACCTCTGCTGACACACCACCACTGCCTGATGATGCAGGAGCAGAAAACAGACCCCACCGAGCACCACATGTGGCTGCTGTGTACTCCTGCTTTTCTACTCAGTGTAATTCAGCAGGGGAGCACAGATGGGCTGCGGACAGGGGACCTGCATGGTGCAGGGAGCAGATGGGAACCTCTCAGAGGCCTTTCCTGTGGCCAAGATCAAGGAATGTAGTACTCCATGGTCAGTCCCGATGTGGGTGTTGGGAGGCTGAAGGAGGGCCTTGCTGGGCTGTGTGCACGTGAGTGTGCAGGGCTCATCCTCCCACCCAAGTCTCTGAGAGGGAACAGGAGCTGAGAGAACTTGCTCCAACCTCCTCTTGCCCATCTGTGCTGGGCAAAATTGGTCGAAAGATTTACCTCTGTTTCCTTCTCTCTCCCCCTGCCCCCTACCCCTGGTCAAACCTGCCCCCCTCTTCCCTCCCTTACCTCCCACCCAAACAGGTAAGGAAAGCGGTTTGGGAGAGCCTGACTTGCAGCCAAGCTCCGACCCTTCAGCAATGGATAGCAGCTACCTCAGCGTGAAGGAGGCCGGGGTGAAAGTGCCCCAGGACAGGGCCAGCACAGACCTCCCCAGCCCCATGGACAAGGCCGACTCGGAGAGCAACAAGGGCAAAAAGCGGAGGAACCGCACCACTTTCACAAGTTACCAGCTGGAGGAGCTGGAGAAGGTCTTCCAGAAGACCCACTATCCCGATGTCTATGCCAGGGAGCAGCTAGCCATGAGGACAGACCTCACCGAGGCTCGTGTACAGGTAAGGAGGGAAGACCTGGGGCAGGGTGAGGGGTGGATGAGCCGCAAAAAACTTCAGAGGTTCCCTTGCAGCCCCACCATAAGCTGCAGGCAGCCGAGCCCTAATCAGAGCCTGTGGCACAGGGAAAGGACAAGGAGGTCCATCCACGTGTGACACTCGTGTCAGCTCCTTTATTCGGCCTGGTGTCCTGCAATTTGGTGTCCACAGAGACACCTCCTGCCCTTGAGCTAACGGGACAGCAGGCGGGTAAGCCTCACCGCCACCCTGAACAAAGCTTGCACAAAACCCACTCTCTTCAGGAGACTTGCAGGGAACACAGGTTCATTAGTCTGAGTGGGAGCAAGCTTTTCCACAGGATGGGCTCTTTTTGGCAGATGAGGACGCTGAGGTGACCAGGAGCTCAGTACCAGAGAGCATGAGGTAGTACAACAGAGGCAGCTCTTGTTGCCTGCTTGGCAGGCGCTGAGACTGCATGAAAGCTGGAGATCTAGAGGCAAAAGGTGCACCCACCGCCTTGGGAGGAGCAGGAGAGTCAAACAGCCACACTCTGTCGACAGTCTCAATCACCTCCACCCTCACAGGTGCCAGCTCTTATGAACTAGCTCCCTTGAACTAACCTGGGGGCCAAAATCCACATCAGAGGAGGGAATGATTCTCTGACTACTGCTCTTTCCTCTGAGTCAAGGTTAAACAGGAGGCCTGTCAGGGCTGAGAGGCATGTGCAAAAAGGAGCACCACTGCATGGAGCGGACATCCACAGCTCACGCCTTGGTGGCCAGCTCTTTCTCCAGCACAGCTAATCCTGTGACTTCCGTCTGCAGGCATTTGTCAGCTCAACACCCCCAGAACCTGCACTAGCATCAAGAATAATTGGCCCATGGAGACACCTGATTGTCTCTCTTATACCAGGAATATTCCCAGCTCCCAGGCAGCCTCTGCTTCAACCTTTACAAGTAGTTGTCACAAATAAGGCCCATATCCATGCTTAAGTCCATTTTAGTTTGTGCATTCACTTCTGGATTCAACCAGAAGCAGGATTTTTCTTGCCTGCTTGCCTAAATGGGTTTGCAGGGCTGGTGTGCTCTTCTTCCCCACAGCTGTTTCTCTTCAGGCTGGACATGGCCACGTTTCAGTAGACAGCAGTACAATTCCCATGGGTCCCGAGTGTAGCATTCTGAGTACTGCAGCATGGGCAGAGCAAGGCAGTGCTACAAACATCAGCTCTTTACTTGTGCCACTGGATGCAGCTCCTGATTTCCCAGGAACACACCACAAGTGCTAATGGGGTCTCCTGGGAGGCCAAGCATAGCATCGGGTTACTGACTGCACAGTGCATGAAATTCCTTTTGCTCAGGAATGAGAATGAGGTGCTGGAGGGTGGCAAGCTCCTCCTGCTCGCTTCTGAGCCAGGGTTTGCAGCTACTGTGTCGTCCCAGGCTGTGTGTGGGTCTGGCCATCAGAGCCAGGGCAGGTGAGGCAGATGCAATCTACAAGTTCCTTACATATGACCCTTCATTTCAGGGTTTTTCCCCACTTCACCGCTGGATAACTCTTCAGCTGAGGGCAGAAGCAACTCCCTAGGTAGCCAGGAGTATACTTGGCAAAGAGGGGCTTCAGCTTGCTCTGAGATAAGCGTGCCAGTAGCCTGTTGCCACAGGCAGCCAGGAACAGCCTCCCTGCTCTTGCAGCTGCCAGTGCACACCTCTCACTGGGGACGGCGATGACAGGGCTCGTGTAACAGAGCTGCTGAAGGGCTGGTCTAAGTGGCCTGGCTGCTTGAGCACTTAGCCCTTGGTGAAAGGGGTAAGCACTTGCATTTCAGTCATTCCCCAGCTCTGCCAGGAAGGACCCGGTGACTTGGGCCATGGGCTGGCACCAGGCCACTGCCTCGTGATGAAGGACTGCCGTGCTGTCGGCAGCAATGCAGACTCCTGTCACCGGAGAGCGAGAACCAGCAGCCTTGTTCCCAGTGCAGTGCTGGGTGCTGGCTGGGCAGGTTCAGGGGCAGCCCCAATACCTGCTGGGTATCTCACACGTGTTCCCGGGGGGCTGGGGTGCTGGCTAGTGAGCTGCTTAGCCCTGGCATGGCAGTGGCAGCCCCCAGGAGGCGGGGAGGTGCAGTCTGAGGTGGCACAGGGCTCTTCTGCTGATGGCACAGGGCTGTGCTTCCCATGAGGGAGGCTTTTGGAGTCAAAGCCCTAGCGAATCACCCTAGAGCCTGTCTCCAGCTCTGGGTTGTGCTATAGCTTGTTTAGGCTTGACTTTGGTCTCCAGCCCCCTGGTCAGTTCTGCTCTGTGGGGCTCTTCCAACACCAGCAGTGTGGCATCAAGGGCCGTTAGCTCACAGCCCAAGAGTGGGTACGGGCATGGGGCTGCAGCTCAGGAGACTGGCGGCGAAACAAATGCCTACTGCAAGGACCAAGAACCCAGAGCTACAGGGTGGAAGTCACAAATTAGCCGTGAGCCCCTCACCACTTTTCCCCTGCAAGCCAAATAACTGCTAGGTACTCAGACACCCTCCGCCACGCTGGGAGAGGCTCTGGCTGCTGTGGGGTGTTTGGGCACACACCTACTGCAGCCCTATGGGCTTTGAGAGAAGCACAGTAGTCCCTCTCCCAAGAAAGAGATGGTCATCTAAGGGATAATCCTGCCCTGGAATGATTTCTTGGAGGTCACCTTCAGCTGTCTGCAAGGCTGAACTAAGCAAAGCAAGGTGGCAGAAAGGTGGGGCACACAGCAGGTTTAAGATGTGATGCTCCCTCCCACAGCTTTTGGCGGGAGGTCATCCCCTCTGGCCAGGCTTGGCTTCCTGGGGAGCACAACCAGCTGCACTGCAGGCAGGAGCAGATGCGAAGCCCAGACAGGCAAGTGGCAGCTCTGATTTTTCCATCCCTTTCCCAAGCTCACGCTACATTAGTGAAGTAGCTGCTGGAGTTCTTGGTGCCTGGAGAAGAGCCCACGCCAGCAGCATACAGGGGGTGGACCATGCTGTCTGTGAAGCACTGGCATTCCATGGCCTGGCCCCTCTCCTGCTCCATTTCCCTGCCTGCCTTGGTTTCCAGCCATCTGTACTGGTGTCTGACAATGTCAAAGCTAATTCCCCCTGGGATGCAATGCAACATTTTCCTGCCTACCCCCCACAACTTTGCCCCTTGTTTCCATGCACTGTTAAGATACTGCACATCCCTGTTTTCCAAAGTGGGAGCCATGCATAAGCCCTGTGAAGAGGCAGAGCCACACAGCCAGGAAGAGGCTACTATGGCTCAGCCACAAACCTGCAAGGGTGCACAGGGGGTGCTGTGTTCATGTAGGTCCTACACAACATGTATATCCCCTTTCCTTCTTCTCCTCTTCCATGTCTGGGGCTGCAGAGCCCCAGAAAGAGCTTCTGCTTAGCGTCAGCAACTGCTTGAGCTTCTTCCAGCTCATCCAGGTCTGCAGCAGATGTCTGAGGCAGTGGCACTAGAAAAACAAGGCAGACATGTATTCACATGATTCCTTTCTCTTGCATAGAAACACACACACAGACACATCCCAAGCCCGTGCCAGCCTGGCCCTGGCTGCTTATCTCTCTTGGGTTATCAGTATCTGCCTCCCGGACTGCTCTCTGGGAGAGAAGAAAGAGATGGGGCTGGAAGGAGGCTTCACAGCCAGGGAATAAAACCCCTCAGCCAGTCCCCATCAGAGCCTGCCTTATGATTGCTGGGACCATTAATGAAATGTTTTTGGTGGTGACCCTGTGATGCGCCGGGGGCTTAAAAGTGAGAGGGAAATGTCAAACTCTGCTGTAGTAAAATCACCGCCTCAGAAAAAAAAGAAAAGAAAAAAAGCAAAGCAAAGCAAGAAGTAATATATCTTGATCCCTTTTCCCCCATAAAACCCTGGGAGGCTGGTGGAAGGAGCGGAAAGACTGAGCTAAGCCTGCAGGAAATTAAACATGAAATGAAAACAAGCTCAAGTTATTCAATTCTCTCATCCCAGGCTCCAATTTCCCATTCCAGGCCACTGATAAAATGGTGTCCAGTTTCAGTGCTCAAGGATGAATTCTGGCTCTGTTCTTGCAGTCTGAGAAGCAAAGGGCTGGTGGCCATCTCTGGCAAGAGGGGAGATGGCCTGGCCTTTCACAGAGGGATGGGGTCCTGAACACAGACAGATGGAGGAGGGCAGCAGGGCGAGAGGACAGGAATGGGGATAACGGATGCTGTGAGGCTGCCAGAAGGGAGCAAAAGCACAAGAGACTTGAACGTGGTGGGCAGCTCTTACCTGCATCAGAGCAGGGGTGTTGAGCACAGGGCACGAGCACAACCCCATAGCAGCCACCAGCCCACCACTACACATGTGCAGAGGTCAGCCTCACCCACCACTGCCATGGTGGGGGTAGGAGAGAGGGGAAAACACATTTTTCTTTAACTTAGAGGAAGGACAAATCAGTGATGCAGCCCCCAGCTCTCCAGACATTGTCTGGGTGAGGTGCCAACTGAGCCATCCACCTGCGTCCTCTGCAGGGTACATGGGGCTTGGTGGCAGGGGCAGACTGGGTGCAAGGGTAGAGGCATCAAGAGAGTGAACAGGAGCCTCCTTGCTTTGTCTCAGGCCACTTCTGGCCTCTCCACCCCCAACAGCACATCGGCTGTGTATGCATACAGGTTTAGGCACCAGCTGAAGGTTTATGGAGACATGAAACATTCTCTCTTCTGTAGATTCTTACAGGGCTGATTTGGTACATCAGGGCTTACCAAAGCATTGTGTGCAGGAGTCAGATACGTGACATTACCGTACACTCCCACTCTAATTGTTAGCACCGAGATTCAGCCCACAGCGAGTGCTGGCCCCTGCACAAAGTAGCCCATCCTGACCCCAGAGGACATGCTGCACCAGCCACTGCAACCTCTGCTGTCACATCCCCATCCCACAACAGCCGCTCTTGACAAGGAGTGACAGGCAATGAAAGGAAAATGGACTTCTGTTTGGGTTTAGATTTGCTTTTTAAAAGCAGGTGTCTTCTAAGACTGTGGAAATACTGAGGATTAGTTGGGGTTTTTTGCTGACATTTTCACATTATACATTGCCATGCCTGTCTTGTTTTCCCTGGAGCACTGTGGAGGTCTGGAGAAACCCAACTGCAAGATACCAAGCAGCCAATAAGGATTTGGACCAGAGGAGAAAGGAGAACTTTAAAAAGTGGTCCAAACCTTACCACAAGTGCGTCAGAGTTCACTGCCAGCTCTCAGAGTATCTCTGGTGCCTGTGACACCAGCACTTGGACTGAAGACACTCTTCTTCTTCAGCCTAATGTGATGACTTGCCACATCCTCCCAGCCCACCAGCCACGTGGCAATTTGGGAACTGCCAGTTTAAACCACTTTGCTCTGTTCAATCCAATGCATAAATGTGTTAGAGCAGAGGCTGAGACCTCACTCTGCTCTGTCAAGGCAGCTGTTGTGCTGTCCTGGGAAACCGAGGGCACAGACCCTGCACTGATGGCTTTGGAGGTCACACTGCAGAGCCACACACCGCTGTGGGGGCCTGAGCTTGGCTGCCCTGCTCCAGGTGGGATGCTCAGATGGGCAAGGCAGCCGGTGCCTTCACCACACAGGGAATGGCCGCGTATGCCTGGCATATGTTCATCCCGGCCTCGTGCACAGCCAGCACTCTGCTCCCTACCTGTTCTCCACCCCTCTGTGCACAGCGGGGCCTCCTCCGCCTGAGGAGGAACCGGGTCACCACCGCTAACTTTGAATCTGCAGATCAAAGCGGCGTGATCCAGGCCAGCCCTGGGACTGGCCTGCAGCTGGGCTGGAGTGGCTGTGCCAAGAAGAGGTAGAAGAAAAACAGATAGATGCCTGAGGCATCAAACCTGCTCCAGTAGGATGCTCTGCATGTGCAGCGTGTGCTTAGCCAGGATAATATGAGGACGTTTCTGCTGATGCTTTTTGCACCTACTGAAAACACTCATAGGGTTTTTGATTTGGGGGAGGGGGTTGACAGCAGGTTGCTGCTTTGGGTATGGCTATTCTGGCCAGCTTGTGGCTAGCCCATGCCAGTGGAATTGCCATGACCGTGGGGCAGGGCACTAAATCCTATGCTATCCACAGCCCACATGGGGAGCACATGCCTGGCAACAGCGTTATTGGCTCCCTGTCCCAAGCAGACCACAGTGCACAGCCAGACCCTCAGCTACCTACTCATACCACAGGCCTGGCTGTGAGAGACCAGCACCAGGCTGCCTACATGGTGGAAGGTGGAAACTGAAGCAGGAGAGCCTGAAACAATTCTTGCAGCACAAGCAGGAAGGTCAGCTCAGACCAGAAACCCAAGCCCCAGCTTCTAGCTGCACTGATTCAGGCTACAGGTGCCACAGCTCTCCTGCCCCTGCAACAGTTGTCCTGCCCTCCCACCTGTGCCAAGCACCTGGCTTGTCCTGCTATCATCCAAAGACATGAGCTCCTACCTGGCGTCTGCTTTCCCCGGGTGCCTGGCAAGCAGCGAAGCCGCCCCACGGCCAGGCGTGGGAAGGGCCAAGCTGCTTGTCAGCAATACCCCCTCTGCCCCCCCGCCAGTCACCGTGTAAAACTCGAAGCAGAGCTGAGAGGCTCTAGGACTGCTCCTTTCGTGCACTGGCGTGACCTGCACAACCCAGCCCCTGGTGATCGCCCTCATCTCTCAGTGCCTTCAAAGCAGCTCTTGATTGATGTGTTTCCCTGACTCACGAGCTCCAAGAGGCTTTGAAGACACTGGGCCAGGCTCTGATCTCTCTCAGGCTGATGCAAATCAGGAGCAATGGTGCTGACAACAGTGCAATAATCCACACTGATGTCAAGCCAGTAAAAATAACAGCAGAAACGGAGTTTTGGTCTTTGCCTTGAAGGGACTGAGCAGCCTGGTGAAGCAAAGAGTTGCAAACCCTGCAAAGAATACTCAGTGTAAAGCAAAGGATGCTGTAGAAGAGCACCTGTCCTTTCCTGCAGCTAAGGAGGGAAGGGGAGTTCAGCTTTTTATTTCTTGTTGCGGTTAAGAAAAATGAGAGAGCTTGGTGAGAAATGCAAGCTGCAGTCAATGGCATCATCATAGCCAGGATTAGGCTTGGGGAAAGCCCCGTCACTGCTGTTTCCAGCCTGGCAGCAGCACTCACGGATGTATCCACACGTCTCGTCTGAGACTGGCTGACAGCAGGAGAGCTGCAGGCAGAGCCTGGGTAACACAGATTTAGGGGTGAGAGGAAGATGGGCTGTCCCAGGGAAAATCAGGCTGTGCGAGGCAGCAGCTGGGAATGTCCCCAGGGAGGCAGTGCACCAGAAGACGGGCATCTCCTTTTGCCTGGAGTGCACCCTTTCTAGCAGCACAGGCTGGCCCCAGACCCTCGAGAGAAGCAGGGAAGGACAGACTCTCCCCTGCAGAGCTTGAGCGTGGAGCAGTGCCCATCTCCGTGCCATACAAAACCACCCGCCTGGTGAGGCCCTGCCCTCTGGTGGGCTGCTCAGGGCTGCCGGGCTTCCAGGCACTGCCAGGCTCCCCTTGCTCACAGCCCTGCTGTCGCCTCTCCCCAGGTGTGGTTTCAGAACCGGCGAGCGAAATGGCGCAAGCGGGAGCGGTTCGGTCAGATGCAGCAGGTCCGGACCCACTTCTCCACCGCCTATGAGCTGCCCCTGCTCACCCGTGCTGAGAACTACGCCCAGGTGAGTGCATTCCCCCGCCTGGGCACAGGGCTTGCTGGACACGCTGCCTCTGGTCCCAGTCCTCCCCAAATCATGCTTCCCTTCTCAGGTACATCCACCCGCCCTTAGGCAAGGCTGCAAGGACACCGGGGCTATATTGTCAGGCACTGAAGAGATGGCAGTTTTTTAGGCAGATGTCCTGCTGGGCTCCCTCATGCCCTGGCCCAGAGCAGCCATCTTTAAAGCAGGTACCAAGCCCAGCGCTGTGTGACACAGAGCAGCACCCTTGGGCACAGGTCACCCTGCCCAGCACATCCTATCACATGTGCTGCTGCCCACTAAATTTCCACTGCTTTGAAAAAGATCCAAAAGGCTAATTCATGCCTAAAGAATAGCAGTACCCAGAGAGGGATCCTGTTACCACGTCTGGTTTCCATGCCCCTTGGACATAGTGGTTGGATAAAAGCATTTTTCCCCAGGCAAATTCCCACAGCCGTCTCCCAGTGACGGGCTGTGGTACCCACAGCACACTTGGTGACATCTGGGGATGCTTCCCAAGGGAGTTGTAGATTTATGCTCCAAAGGAAAGGAGGGAGCAGCCTGGTTGGGCTACCTGGGGCTGCTTCTGAGTCCTTTTGAAACTGTTCCTGTCCTGACCCTAGAAGCAAGTCACAGGGCTGCCTCCCCTCCTTAGCTTCCTGTCTTGGAAAACCTGTCAGCACAATAGCCTCCTAAACATTGGGCCAGCCCCAGTTTCACAACTCTTCAGATGATGCCAGGCAGACTGGGGTTTGCTAGCTCCAGGGCTAGGCTGTGCTCCAGAAAGCACTCCCTCCATCCTGCACTCCTCTTCCCACCACCCAGAATTTGCCCAAGGGCACAATTCTGCAGGCACGATGCTCTGAACCTGACTGTCCTCACAGATCTGCTGGAAGTCCTCCCTCCCTGACGCCCTGTGTGTCAGCTGCCTCCCCAGCCAGCGCTGCACCAATGCCACCCCGCAGCCAAGCCGGGAGCGTTTGACCTCTCTCCTGCTTGGCGTCTCCCATAAACTGAACAAGAAGCCCTTTTGAAACAGCTGAGATGCCAAAGCAGCTTTTCAAGCAGAGAACACTCTCAGCAGCCTTTTCAGCATGTCCTTCTCTTGCCTTTGTAACTTACACTGCTCTCTCCCTCCGTACTGCCCTCGACTCTCCGCAAAAGAGATCAAAAATTTGAAAAGCAGTTTGCAGGAGGTAAGAGATCAGAGAGGGCCCAAGGGTGAGCAGTGGAAAGGGGCAGTGGGATGAAGGGCCCTGTGCTCTCTTGCTCCAGCCAGCTGCTCACCTCCTCCCTGCTTTCAACCTGCAAGCCCATGTGCCCCCTGCTGCAGCCCACCTACTCCCCCAGGCAAATACCTCCTCTCTTCTTCTGCAATGCCATTTTATGAGTGACACTGCAGGATCCCAGATGGTCTCTCGAAGCGTCCCTGCGGGGCTCTGCTCTGCAGCATGGTGGGTGATGCTGCCTCGATGGGCACTGCTCACTGCTGGGGGAGAGGGCCAATGAATCTGCCTGTGCTGGGGGCTGTGGGCAGCTCCGCTCCGACAGGCACGTCTGTGTGGTACAATATAGCCCTTGCCTAGGCAAAGCTGCCCTGAGCTGGAGAAGGAAGGTGGATCAGCAGCCTCACAGCAACCCTTTCTGCCTGATCCCTCTGTAATGAGTAGGACCACAGAAACACCATGGATGACACAAAGTTTCCTGCGCTGAGAGAAGCGCTCATGGTATAAAAAAAGTAAGAGAAATGAGGAGAGGAATAGATAAACAGATGCTGTGGCAGAGGAGGAGCACAATCCTGCTCCCTGTGAGTTACCCTGCTGCACTCCCTGCCCCTGTCCAGCCTGGCATACAGGTTTTGGAGTGGATTTGCTGGCTGCGGCAGCGCTGAGGGTGCCACAGCTGGCAGGGGCCGGCAAACTGCGTGCCCGTCTCACTGGCTGCCCCTCCACTGGGCTGCCCTGCCGGGCTGGGGCTGCACACGCTCCATTCCCCCAGGCCAGCTGCCCAGCGTATCCCGCACGGGGCAGCCCTGACGCTTCTTTTCCCACCCCCAGATCCAGAACCCCTCCTGGATTGGCAACAACGGAGCCGCCTCCCCTGTGCCTGCCTGCGTCGTGCCCTGCGAGACGGTGCCCTCCTGCATGTCCCCCCATGCTCACCCCCATGCGGCCGGCGGCGTCTCCGAGTTCCTCGGGGTCTCCGGGCCCGGCAGTCACGTGGGACAGACTCACATGGGCGGCCTCTTCGGCACAGCCGGGATGAGCCCCAGCCTCAATGGCTACGAGCTGAACAGCGAGCCGGACCGCAAGACCTCCAGCATCGCTGCCCTGAGGATGAAAGCAAAGGAGCACAGCGCCGCGATCTCCTGGGCGACATGACAGGGCTGCAGCCCAGTGCCCGCGAGACACGGAGAGAGCACATGGGGACAGCCCAGCAAATCCATCCGCTTGGACTCCAGACAGCAGTTGCCTCCTCGGGGATCTGAATGCAGCACTTTTAGCTACCCCAGGCATATAAAGTACATATGTTAATGTAAGGGGAGTGTTTCCAGCATGAACGTGGCAGCTCCCGGCTTCCTGGGATCAGGCAGGGAGAGGGAGGCTGTGGAGCAGCACCTCTTCCATCAAGATCTGGGATGGGATGCATCCCTTCTCGCTGCCACCTTCCCAATAACCTGGGCATTTTTTCTTCCCGCTGTTTTTTCTGACACCAGATTTGCCTTGCCAAAGAGCAAGAGCCCACTGGCCTTCCAGCAGCTTCTCCCATCCCACACCTGCCCCCACACACACTCAGACACACACATTCTGCCCTGGGCAGGGGACTGGATGGGGACTCTGGCACCAGCAAAGAGACATCTCTCACACTGCTAACATCGTTTTAGCAGGAGCTGCGACTTCCCACAGCTGAGTGGGGACCAGGGCTGGGAAGAGAACCGAAACTAGACAAAAGGCAACATTAGCCCACCCTTCTACCTTGCTCCCTCTCCATCTCGTACTCCGAGATGAAGCACAGAGTTGTAGAGGCCTGTGGAGGGGATGCTCCTCTGCCCATGGTGCGGTGTTATCATGCTGAGAGTCTTTGCCAGCCCTCTGGTGACCCAGACTGAGACACACCCCAGCAGATAAAAGCTTCCCAGCATGGCTCACTGCCCCAGGGAGTGCCTGGGCTTTGCTTTCCCTCGTCCTGGTCTGTGTTGAAGCTCACAAGCATAGTGGTACAGGAAAAGGTTACCTCTGGCTTTCACTGGGCCGGGAATTACTAACCTCAATTTAGAGACAGCAGCTCTGGCAGGGAAGCACAATTGCTATGTAAATCCACAAGTCCCCAGAAAGACTGCTCTAAGAAAGAGCTCAAGCCCTAGCACACAGCCACAGTGGCACAAGGCCACCAGATTCCTCATACACTTCATTCTGGGGTCAGGCATGTGCAATGACAGGCCCTCCCTCAGCCCTCCACCGCAGTGCCCTGTTGCACACAATGGCTGTGAGCATCTCTGCACAGGGGACAGCAAAGGGAACAGGCTGGGAAGGGGCTCAAGGGAGGACGAGGTGATGCTGCCCCATCTCCAGCCACCTCAGATCCTCACCACTTTGCAGAGGAAACAGGAGAGACCAGAACTTCCCTGGTTTGTCTGAACCAATGTGCCTCTCTGCTTTTCCCTCCCAGTGCTCTTACCTGCACGGAGATGTTAAGTAAGATCTCCTTTGCAAGGCTCAATATTTTACAAGTTTTTCAATGATCCCAGTGCTTGGAATAATTTTGGAACATCCTTTTACCCCACTGAAATACCGCCAAGGAGAAGCTGAAAGCCAGCTGAGCACTACCACCCACACAGTGTGGCTATGCAAGCTGGGCTTGAGCTGGGGTAGCCATCTCCGAGATTTGCAAGGGAGCTATAGGATACTACTCCCAGAAAAACTGGTTTGTCGCCCTGCCCTCTTTCCTCACGCTCAGCATTAGGTGATCTTGTAGTTTAAGGTCCAGGAATATTTAGTGGTCTTGGAAAAGATTCCAAATAAGCTACAACCAAATGTCAGCTTCAGGTTAATGAGCCATACAAGTATTTCCATAGTGCCTAGACTGTCATACACTACCTTAATGATACACCACTGCTAGGTCAAAAGTACTATATTTACTGGAATAAGAGTAGTGCTCTTTCTTTTCTCTCCTCAGAAATGCTAAGAGATGCCTTCTCTGCTACACACAGGGAGCCTGCATTTCACTACACCCTCTGCATAACCAGGGCCTCTCCCATCACAAGCAGCCAGGATTTACATCCCAGCCTAAACATTCAGCTGAAGCCTCTGGCACGGTGGCTTAGATGCTGAAAGTGATGCTGATCACTGAACCAGGCAGGATCATGCTGACCAGTTGGAGGTGCATACCCCACTGGGTACCCCAGAAGCCACTGCCCAGGGACTGGTGGCAGGAAGCAATTTATCCATCAGATTTTGTGCAGGCAGCTGAGCACAGCATTGAGAGCCTTTTCCCAGGTACACTGGGGATCTTGATGCTTCCCACTGTCAGCAGGCAATCCGTGGAGGGCTGCTGCCTGAACAGCCCAGCACCATCGCTGACAAGGCAAACTAGCAACAAGCAGAGCTGAGGAGAGGGCAGTGGGGCAGGCAGGCATATGGGGACAGGTCTCACTTAGCCTGCAGGTTCTGAAGGCAGCTCCAGCGGAGCGCTGTATCTATTCAAGAGCTTAGCTGCATTCCCTACTGAAGTTAAAGGGTAGCTTTTCCTCACAGACTTCCACAGGGCCAGTATTTCATCTGAGCTGTTTAACAGCCCAGAGGATTAAGTGCTGTATCCCTGTCTTGTTAGAGAGAGAGGAGAGTCTCCCGGCAGCAGACTTGGCATTTAGAGAAGCTTGGCCCCCACTTTCTCTCACCTTAAAATTCATGTGGAAAGCACATGTTGGACTCAGTCGAATTTAAACACCACTGCGTGTGCCCAGCCCTCAGCCTGCCTGAAAGCACCGTGAGGCAAGGGAATGTTGTTCCCTGGACCTCCTTCAGCAGGGCTCCCTTCCCACCTCCAGCTGCAGGCAGCCCCACTGCTCACTGGGCTCTGCCTCTCCTCTCCGGGTGCTGCTGCCATTCCGGCACAGTCAGTCCCTTGCACCCACACTTGTGGGTAATGCTGGAAGGGGTGCCCCTCCCAAATCTTCAAAAGCAGTTGTTCTCGTAGTTTTTAAGATACATGCATCTGTATTTACACACATTTTTAAAATTAATTTAAAAGGGTTTTTAAAACTAGCTGTTAAATTAACATGAAAAACTGTATAGATATATATATATATACTTTTATATATATATATATATATATGTATCTTAACCTAGCCAGCCTGCAGCTACTGCATTTCTTAAGGGTCACAGGGTCAGTGCTGTTCTTGCAATCTCAAGTTACTACAATGATACCTTTTTTAATTATTATATTGTTATTTTAATGCCTTTCAACTCTATTTATGACTTTCTTCTCTATTTATTTCTTATTTAGTATTTTACTCCTGTCTATACTTCAAGTCACAATTCCCTGGCTTGGACTTGCCTTCAAAGCTGCAAGCTTTGTTCCCATCCACCTCCAAAATGTCTCAGAAGCGTCAGCTGTCCCAACACCTACCATGCCCACAGTGGCATCCTCTGTGGGTGCAGCCCAGCTAGCTGGGCTCACCCAGCTGCTCCCTCCAGCCTCATGGAGGTAGCAAAACGATTCTCCCAAGCAGTCCTGGCCCTGGCTATGCAGCAGGTATCCTACAAGGGGGGCTGCCTTATGTTGCCCATGGTTGGGAACCCCAGAGATGTCCCAGAGCTTTGAGACCGGGAGGATGCAAATAGCGAGAGCAGCATGGGTTCCTGGCACTGGCTTAAAAGCGGTTGGGCACCACTTGCTGCCAAGTACTCGGAGGCACTTCTTGCCTACAAGCAGTAGTTAGTGCTTTGGTAGCAATTGCAAACCAGTGAGGAACCAGGCTTGGGCTTGCTGGGCCCTGCAGGGTCCAGACTCTAAGGGCTGTGCCTCAACAAGCTCCTGGAGAGGGGCCAGGTCAGCCCCCTGGCACATCCCCTACCGCCAGCAGTGCCGCCCACCTGCGCTCCCAGCAGGCTCTCCAGCCAGGCTCCGGCTGCCTCCTCCAGAATATGCTGCCCAGTCCAGGTCCCAGCACCTACCTGGGTAGAGCCTACAGGGAGGAAGACCAAGACAGCAAAAGAAAAAGAGAATCACCCTCCCTCTCCTCTAAAGCCCGTGGCAGAGTGTGAGCGAGTGTCCGTCCCTGCCAGAACGCGCATCCCTGCCAGATCACGTCCTTGCCGGACCACACCTGGCCTGAGCCGTGAGCGTGGGCAGGGTGTTAGGGAAAAGCCACACGCAGTGACAGTGGGTCACACGTGAGGTCGCAGAGCTGCAGCACACGTGGCTTCACGTGCCCCATCAGCCGAGGGACACAGCACCAACCCGGGCCAGGCATACCCCGTGTGCTGCCGAGCAGGGCTGCCTGCTGGTTTCCTCCTGCAGTGGAGGTGTTTTGGGGTGGGGAGGCGCGTTCCCCTGATTCCCAGAGTACACTCAGACCGGGCAGCATGTTGTAAAATACTCTCCAAACAAACTAAGGCAAAAAGGTAGTTTCTTGGAAAAGGATTGAAAAATAATCAAGCAGAGGCAGAGCCCCGTGTTTATTTTGCTGCTCTGACTGACACAGCAAAAAGCAAACAGACCGAGGGAGAAATTAAACCCAAATGGGAAGGGGGTGGAATCGGATGATAAGTCATTCAGGCCTTTGCAGTTTCCTGAAGGGAGCTGGGAGGAGGCGAGGGAGCGGCCTTACACCCCCTTAACTCTTTGCTGGTAACATGGTTCCCCACTCCCCCCACATAGCTAGCTAGGTAGGTAGAGCTAGGACTTTTATACTACTGATTTTGAAGGACAGTTTTCAATGTATAATAATATATCAGTTTAGGTGTGCAGTGTTTGAAAGAGAGACTGGGAGAAAGAAAGAAAACAAACCTCAATCAATATTATTGTTTTTTTGTTGTAAAATATTGTAACCTTGTATAAATGCTACTTTTTTTTTTTCTCTTTAGCTTGACAGCCTGGGGTAGAAAATATAAAAAAAATTAAAAAGTTTTAAAAATGTTCAGGAAAAAAAGAATAAAAAAATCATTTAAAATGTTGCCACGTGAGGTTTGTGCCATGCAATGTTATTGCCTATGCAACCATGTATTACCAGTTCATTACAGTGGAATATTAAAAAAGAACAAACAGTCTTGCAGCTTGATTCTTTTTAACTTTTTTTGAAGTAAGTTATTGCACTTGCAACTTTTTT
>VZRS01011760.1:23257-103591 GCA_013398055.1 Ifrita kowaldi | reverse complement strand
TTTTTTTTTTTTTTTGGAGGTGAAGGGCTGGAATTTCCAGTCACTAATTTTTGTTTTTCCAGGTTTTGAAAGGAGTGGCATCACTGGGAAGGTCCCTGCTTCCCAGCCACCCTGGCCAAGGGGGCACAAACACTGTTGTTGTTGTTTTGGTTTGCAATAAACTCCTTCTCTTCTCTCCTCTCAACTGCAATCTGGCTGGTTTGTTCCCGACTCATGACAGATGAAATGTGATCAGAGGGGCCTCCAAAATCTCACGTTAATTGAAGCTGGCAAAAAATCCTAACAGTGCCCTTTTGAACTGCTGACGCAGTCCAGAATGGATTAGCCGGGGGTAGATTAACAACAGGTGGCAGCTCACGGGCTGCTGCCTCTCCCAGTACAAAGAGACAGCTCCGAGCCAGCAGCCGGGCACAGGAGCGCCCTGCCGGCCGGCTCGCGGCTAGCGGGGCCTCCCTGCCTCCGGGAGCGCCTGGGGCATCGCTTGGCACCCGCGCTAGCCAGCACCCAGGGCACCCCGGCCACAGGGAAGAGAGCAGGATGGTCTGCTTTGCTTACTGCTCTGGAGTTGCTGCTTCCAGCAGAGCTTAAGCCTCACAGGGCTCCTGCAGGTCTCCCAGCCCTTCTCAGGCAGTCCTTAATGAGGCAGCAGGTAACCACAGCTGACACAGGGAGAAGTTGACTTGGCAACAAGAAGCCACAGAACTGGGGACCCTCAGCTCTCCAGCTCCCCATGCTGTGGCACCATCCCTTTTACACAGCATAGTCATGCTCGGAGCACCAAGCACAAGGTTTCCTGAAGCCCAAGGAGAAGACACCTGGGGCTGGCAGTGTTTCCCATATTCCCACAGGCCATCACACTCCCTCCCCTCCTGGCTCCACTTCAGCAGAGGTGTCCAAGCCTCACCCACCCTCTCCTCCTCTGTGGCTCTGCAGGGTTTCCCAGAGGTGCCTGCCTGCAGCCAGAAGCCACTCACTAGGCTGTGGGGCAGACTGAGCCCTCTCGGTTTCACTTGTCCCCACACAAAGGGAAGGGTTTGTCTCAGCCCCAGCAGTTCCCAGGACACAGCTCTTGTCCCACTGTGTGAGAAATCTGGGTTCTGTCAGGGCCTTTTCTGTTGCTTGCACTCCATCAATAAACTCAGGTGCAAACCTGTTTCCTTCAGACTGCACAGACCCACCAGCACTGGGACCAGTAAGAGTTCAAGTCCCTGTACCCGGATGCTGGGTGGACTGGAAAGGGCCTTTCTTGTTTAGGCAGAACTGGGAAAGTGCCCAGCAGCTGCCAGCAACCCACCAAGACCTACAGTCCCTCTGGCCTTTCCATCAGTTGTCTGGGAGCATCAGCTTGCTTCAGATGGTGCATGGCTGTTTTCTATCTCACAAAGAAATGGATAATGCAGGTGCTGTTGCAAGCTTATCCATTCCTCTCACTTGTAGGAAAAAAATTCCTTCCCTCCCCAAGCACTCAAAGCCAGATTCTCCAGATGTTGGCAGAGTTCAGAGTGTTGAGAGCCTAAAGCCAGTTTCAGTAACATCCTGCTTGTATGGGTTTACATCAGAAATTGCTCCTGGCCTGAATGATGCCAAAGAACTAAAAAGTCTCTAAACTAGATAGTGGCAGGACCGAGATTAGAAATGTGCATTTTTTTTCTTGAAGCCACACTTTCTTAGAGAAGTTACAGGAGTTATTTAAAACACATGGAAAAATTTCTCTCTGGGAGATGTGGCTACAGCTCCTAGGTTAACGCGTTCCTTCTCTGCTGGAGAATACGACTTTGAGGCAGGGCAAAGTTCGGGCGGTTTAAATGAAAAACAATTTTTTATTCCTGTAAACTAAACAGATTTTCCTTTTTTTCTTCCTCTTTTTAAAAGCAGGTTATTAACCTTTAAGCAGATGGATGTTCAATAATCTTCTCATTGGCAAGGAAGGTAACAGCCATGCAAGGTGCATGTATTTACAGCCAGCTGGAGCCCACATGTAAAGGTGTTGCATTTAATCTGAGACAAACAAGTGTTTATTATTTGTGAAAGGATCTTCCACTTTCTCTTGCTTTTCAGTTCGTAACTTACTCACAGGGCAACGACAGATGCTCTGAGTTAGCAATCTGCTCCTTTTACTGTAGCCTTGCTGAATTCCTGGATCTCATTTTACGGTCCTTTCTCCTTCAAACCTTTTCCCTTCCCTGTTTGTATGAAGTGTGGTAAAGGAGTTATTGTTCCTGTCGGTCCTCAGCTGAAGGCACCCAGCACTAACTGTGTCCAGCATCCAGCTGAGACCCGGCCCTCACTTTCAAAGAGAGATTTCACAAAAGAAGGACCTATAAGTTCACAAACAGCCAAGCCAAGCAGGTGAGAAACAGTGGTTTTCTTGAGTGTACGGCCCATATACACATGGACACGTGGGAGGGAACACAGCCTGTGGCTTGAAAAGCTCAGGTATCTTTCCAAGGCATTATGGGCTTATCTCCTGGATGAGCATGAGATGTTCACACTGGGCAGCTGCATATCCATAAGTGGCACTTTGCTCAGTCAGTCCCAAGCTTTGGCTTTTGGTTTTACAGGTTCCTATCACTGCACGGAATGGAGAGGAGGGCTAGAAGAGATAAGCTTCATCCTTAGAAGCACAGGGTGCAACAGAAACTACACCTCATAATGATACATGGAAAACCTCATGTGGGTCTGCATATCCCAAGTTCTTCATGCCTTCCCTGGTCCTGCTTTGACCTTTGTCCAGCCCCACCTCAACTGAAATTTAGGTTAAAAATCTAATAGATGTGACTTAATAATTAGGCTGGTATTTTCTTAGTCACAACATCCCCCCTGCATAGAGTCTGGTACTGAGCACTGATGCAAGTTTATAGACCTAATAAAATCATAACCAAGTTGCACTGATCTCTGTCCATAGCCACTACAGAGTTGTCATGGTTGTCATTCTTGTCTGGAGCAGGAGCACTTCCTGTTTATGCAAGTAAACAGGCATTTAGCATGACTAAAGGAAATTTGAAGGACAATTACTGGATCCTTTTCCAGACAAATGAAGACAGCAAACAGGCAACCTTGCAGGAAGAACCTTTGAGCAGCACTGTTTTCAGTCGGAAAACTCCCTTCGTGCTGCTAGCTCCAAGCCAGTCCACTTAATTGCCTCAATTGTCCCTGTTATCCTTTAATGGGAAACATAACTCACTTTCAAAGCAACCACAAGAAGCTGCAGACAGGGGAATCCTGAAGATCAGCAGAGGTGGGACTGCATTACAGCCATTTCCATCAGGCTGAAATTACACAGAGTGCACCAGGAATGTCTCTAAATGGCTTCAAGCCAGGGCCTGCTGAAGCCTGCTGATTTCTAAAGTCAAGGCTAACAGTCCTCTACCTTGGTAGTGAGGAACCTGAAACTCCAAACAAACAACAATCCAGACAAAAGTGTAGCTGTTGTGCTAAATCCCAGGCTTGGGATACCAGTGGTGAATCCTGTTTTTACCCACACATCTCCAAAGGGTCTCCCACCGCCTCTCTCTGTTTTCTTATCTGCAACTACAAGTTAGAGGCTGATCTTACCCACACAGGAGGACCCTGAAGCTCAATTTCTTGCACTTAGATACAGCAGTGGCAGGCATCATAAAAAGAACTTACACCATCCTACAGGCATTCCCAACACCACGAGATACAACTTAAGGACCTATGACTCAATAGTAAAGCAAAAGTGTTCTACTCGAATTTTCTGCTAAGCAAATGCTATCTCTGTCACATGCCAATTTCAGCAAGAGGTTTGAAGTCACCTTCATCACCTGGGATAACGTGCAGATCCTACAAAGTATTGTGTTTGACACAGTGTGGCAGGTTTTGACAGAAATTATTATTTTCAGCCTAAAAATTGAAATGAAAAGGCAGTATAGGTGGAATAGTTGCCAGGATTTGCTCTGCTCTTTCCAGCTCTTCAAGATCAGACTGAAGTTAGCAACTGGATCAATTGGAGGCTCATTTTCTAGCACAGACTTAATCAAACACAAGTTTGCAGATTTTTTTTCTTGATTCAAGTAAATGGATGACAATATCCACAACAACAAGAACTACACATAGTTTACATTTTAGTTTACAAAAGAATATATTTTGCAGCAGTCGAAGTAAAATCTAAATATGCAAATCTTCAAAAAGAAAAATTAAAAAATTCATACTCACTCTGTCTGATCTCTGGCTAGGGCATTTAATATCCATTTTCTCATCAGCACCATCAATTTTAGTTTTTCTTCTGTGTGTCATGCTTTGGTTGTGAGAGCAGCTTCCATGTAAGAGGGCTGGACAGATTTATGCAGTACCCATTAACCATTCTGAGATCTTTTCTGACCAAAAGATGCTCTACCTGTGAGAAGTACCCAAGGTATCAGACATTTATTTTGGAGGGCATTCATACCAAATCTTGGAGGTATATTTAACATTAAAATTGCCCACCTAAATCCATTTTCATGTGTCTCAGTATAGCCTCTTTCTAGGATGCTCAACACTCACCAATACAGCCTAAAAGCAAAATGAGTCAGAAGTACTGAGCATCACTTAAATCCCACCTCACAATTATTTTGACATCTGTGTCTCCAAGGTCCTTGAGTTCAAAAGGCCCTTGAATGGATAATGAACAGGGATAAACTTGTTGCTAGAGTAAAGCATATTTGAAGCACACCACCAGAAGCATTATGGATGGCAGGAGGTTTCAGAGCAGGAGCTGGAGATGGAAGGAGAGAGTCATTTGGAACATTAGGGCCTGAATTTTCACATCCTGTAATAAGATGGTGGAGCTGTGAGGAAGGAAAAACTCATGCGTTGTAGGAAGAGTTGATGATGCTAAAGATGCATCCTTAGGACTCCCCATGACTGGCAGGGCAGGCCCTGCAGCACATGCCCCCTTGCTATGCACAAGCAGCAAGGTGTGCCATGCACACGCTGCCCTTTTGTGGCATGATCCACAGGGACTGTGCTGCAGTGCTTCTAGAAACAAAAAGCTGCCACCACATTGGATTCCACAATCTCAGTGACTCAGCCAAAGCTCTCTTCTCAAAAGCACAGTTATTTAACATCTGCTGTATCTCTTTGCAAAAAAAAAAAATCTCTGTTCCATATTTCTCCAAGATAAATGCTATTGTCAAATCTTGGCAGAAAATTAAAGTAACAACTACACTGCCCCAAAAGGTAACTGGGATGAATTCATGCAGAGCAAACTTCTGTTTTCAAGACAACCATCAAACTCCAGTTATGGGAAAGACAAAATATTGACAGATCTTTCCAAAGCGTGTTGTGGATATTCAAGTTTAACACAGATTTATGTAGTAAAAAAGCTTGTCACTGAAATTCTCCCTTCTGAATTAATTCATGTTTCCTTGTGCCACTCCAGAAGTGAAATACAATAAACACTCATTTGATTTAATTTTTAATATACAATTACTAAGCTTTTTTGGATATCATATATACAATGAAAAGTTAAAAACTGTCTTATCTTAATTTAAAGATTGACAACAAACCCATTCCAAATCAGACATACAATTACATCTTACCTTTACAGATTTTGCATCAAGAACATCACAATCATAAATGCAGAAGGCAGGTAGGCAATTTTACAATTTTTTATTATGGTCAATTGCCCAATTTTCTCCACGACACTAAACAGACATAAATGGGGTTGTAAATGAGCTAGCCCTATAAAAGCAACTGTAAAAGGCCAAAGGATAAAACACGATTGTTAGGGGTCACTGGACATTTTGTGCAAGGGGAAACTACTCAGATGCTCCTGAATGCAGACACAAGGACCTGTTACCTTTTCACTGACTGGAGATTATAGCTCAGCTTAGCAGGGCAGGTTTGGCTGCCTACATCTAAAAATATTCAACCAACTATTTCAAATCCTTAGTGTCTTTTACGACTCTGTGCAAAACAAACTTACTGAGAAAGAATCAAGAAATCACAGCAGCTCCACAACTCTGTAAGGAAGGTGTTATAACTCAGTTAAACTGCTAGGGCCTGCCAAGCTGAGATCAGCACCAAAAGGACAGCCAAAACTGAAGTGACTACTGCACTGTCACAGTTACCCTTTTTAAAGCAAACTTCTCAAAGGAAATATACTGGTATCTCCTGATGTTCAACCACTAGGACATAAATCAACAGGAAGATTCAATAAGAAGGTTCATGTTAATGAACCTGAAAGGCTGCAAAGGAGAAATAATGAGTAACAAGCCTTCCTCTCTCCTGTGATAGCCACTGTTCAGACAGCAGTTGTCACTGCAACCGCTATCCTTCTAGCTCCCATAGCAACTCAGGAATGAAACAAAGAGTGCAGCGAGAAACATTTACTAGTAATTAAACACTCCCAGAGAGTCGGATGATACAGTTTACAGGCACATCCCAGGGAGGTTATGAAGTGAAGCATCCCCTCAGAGCTATTGTTCCAATGTGATTCTCATTCACAGCACATCCACTGCATTGGGCAATAAGATAAGTCTTAGTGGGGGTGAGACAAATAGGAGCAGATGTTTCCTGTTTCTAGCCTGACTTTCATTTGGTTTCTGTCATTGCTGCGTATCCAGCTTAGGAGAGGGGGTGAACTGTGATGTCTAACACTTGTCCTATTGTTTGGGGTTTGGCAAATCTGAGGAATAAGGTTGCTTGCACTGTAACAGAAAAACAGCCCATCAAGTAGGATGTGTCTGTAACCAGCAGCAACAGAGGTTTCAAAAGACAGTGAAATCACACTTACCTAGTAACAGACATTTTATCAGTGGAGCTAGAAAAAAGATTGCTTTCTCAGCCCAATTTAGGACCCTTGTTAATATTGAAGGACAAGAGTAACAGTCCAGGCAACTTTATTTCTAATTTTGTTGCATGTAGTTTTCTCGTTCAGGTTCATTTCAGTATGGAGAAACTATTCAAATGCTCCTAAGAAATGCAAATCTTCTCCAAAAGACTTCCTAAGCTGTATATTTCAGCCTGTGGCAATGGGTTCCTTTAATTACAAGCAAAGACACAACCATTTTCCCAACAATGGTAATTTACAGGAGTTTGTAAGTGTGCATCAACAGTGTCTTCTACATACACATTTGCCTGCACATTGAAGCTGAAACTGGGAATTCCTGCAAATACAGGTGTTTCATAAATTAGTACGCTTCTTGCTGAAGAGGATTCAGATGTGAAAAAACTTATTTCATACTTCATTCCTATGGAGGGCTACAATGTAAAACTGTAACCTGATTGCTGGTTTGATAATGAGAATAAAAAATGTAAGAAGACTAAAGACAAATCGTTTTCGGTATAATACAACTAGTTCTGATACAGAGTCAGAGCCCTCTGCATGAGTGCAGCAGAAAACCTGAGATTTTTGCAGGAGGTGCAGCAATTGCAATTCTGTCCTGCAGGTCTCTGCTTTGAAGGAGACTATCCTCCCAGCTGCTGTGTCTCCATCTCCACCAAAATAATTTAAGTAACACAAAATGCTTTGCTCTTTAAACTAGGTGAAAACAGACAGATTTTTGTTGGTGATGTTGTAAAAAAATAAACATTTGTCTCACATTACAGAAGAAAATATTTGTTACACAGTTACTTAAGAAAACAGTTAAAGCTCAAAAGACAGAGGCCCACCAGCCACAGAGGGAATAAACTCCTCCCAAAAGAGAACAGCTCTACATTGCAGACAGTTGCTTGGAATGGATGGATGCTCACTAACCAGAGAGCCTGCAGCACACTTGATAGAAGAGCTCAGTCATGCCAGTCAGACCACAGAGAGCAAGATTCTGTTTTATTCTTCCAGGTGCATAGCCTCCTTTGGACAAAAGTGTGTTTGACACTTTTGGGAGAACCCACAAATAGACTCAATCCTCTGTGAGCAACAGAGAAGCAGTTGTCCAGATTTCAATTACAACTTTGTGTAATGTAAAAGGAAGACAACATGAATTCCCATCTCCCTCAGATGCAACCCACTCTCTATCAATTTTTGTCTTCAGGGCCTTATATTCCTCATAGCACCTTTTCAGCTGTCATGTTTCTCACTGAGGTTTGTCTCACTCTCTACAAGCTGCCGATATTAGGAAAGCTCTTCAGTTTCTCAGGAAAGTCATCTTTGTACAGGACGGGGTCAGCACGATGCTCCACCACTTTGAGAGGCATGGTCCCAAAGACAGAGGCAAACTTATTGATGCATTCAGATCTGGTGAAAAGGAAAGCAGTATAATTAAGAACTCCAACAACTGGGCTGGCTCCCAACTCCCACACCAAAATAACTGGTAGAAACCTTCCCTCTTGCACTTGGAAGTATTTCAGCCATGCTGGCTACTAATAAATAAAAAGAGAAACTCACTGCAGAGAGAACAGAAAAGAAGCTGGTGTTCTTTGATTTATCCATTTAATCACAGAGACGAGCAAGGGGATGCTGGCAGCAGCACATGTGCACATGGAGGTCAAAGCTTCCCTTCTCCCTCCCCCTAGAATTCCAGTCATTCTTAAAGCAATGTACATGCTGTAAACCAGAACAGATTAACTGCCAACATGTCTCTTAAAGGGCCACTGTTGGGTCAATTTCGTTTATAACGAAGGTTTTGCAAAAACCAAGGCTTTGTGAAAACAGAGTTCTAAAAAAAAAAAAAGTCTGTCTTTTTTCAGGCTTCTTCAGAAGCTCTATCTTTTCCCACAAAAAAATAAACATGCCTCAGAGAATAGGCAGAGCTGATTGTACTTTAACTCAAAGGTGAAACTGAATTAAAACTATAAAATGAAAGAAACTAACTAGTTTATTTTCCTTGTCTAAATAAAGATATATTGAGCAATAAGGCATCACATTAGCACAAAAAAGCTGGACCACTGATGACTCGTTCAGTTTTAATAATCTCAGGTGTCAGTAATGTGGAAAGGAACAGCCATGTTCTTCAAAAAACAAGCAAACAGATGTTTAACCCTTACATTGCTCCTTTAACTCTTTCCCTGAAGGGCACTGTACCTGTGGAAGCAAGGCAGGGAAAACCTGGCTCATCTCACCTCAGCCACTGCTCAGCTAACATTAGCTGCCTGCTGCATAAAACAGCTTTTAAGAAATTTAGGTATCAGGAATCATGGTAACAGTTCCCTACAGATAACAGAGCTACAAGAAAACTGGTGACATTTCTTTTGCCACTCAAAAAGGAACGAGTACTTTGACTCAACTGCAGAGACTGATGTGCTGCAGGCAGTCGCAGAGCAGGTCTCTCGCTCTCCAACCACTGCACCCTCTCCCGACCCCTTCGAAGGGTTAGGGGGTCACTATGGCTCCAGGATAATTTTCCTCATCAGGACCTGGTCAATCACACCAACTGAGTGTGACAGTTCTGTGATGGGGACTGCTCAACACTGCCCCAAACACTCTTTTGAAGTAGACAGGACAGCAAGAGCAGTTTTCAAAATTATTTCCTCAGCCACATAGCTGTTTCAAGCTATAATGGTCATAATTCAGGCCATTTTCTGCCCTGAGAAAAGTGTCAGAAAACTACTTCATATGAAGTGATACTTGAATAAAATACTTATACAGGTAAGTGCAGATGCTCCACTTTCTGCTACTTCCCATCCTCTCGCACTTCATTCTACCTCCTTCTTCAATTCAAATCATTGGGACCAGAAACAAACGAAAAGGAATTCAGAGTGTAAGACAAAATCGTGTACAGTGGGACACAGCCTCTACTCCTGTGCCAAGTAATATTTGCTCCAGGGTAGCACATCTGAAACAGCAAAGGAGCCATCAGTGAGGACTGAAGACCCAGGTAGCTGTTCAATATCTGCAATAACAAGGGGAACCATTGAGAGAATGAGATTTGGACCTTAGCCACTGAAAGGCTGCAGTAGCTCCTGCAGACAGCAGGAACTGAGTGTTTTCTTCAGAACATTAAGCAGTTTCTGTTTCCTCCACAAGATGCCCACTGTGAGATACCTTAAACACATCTGATTTTCAGATAAAGTCAGACTTCCAAATACTCTGTTACTGGTAAGAAATGTGGTTAACTAATCCATGATCTGTATTCAAGAAGTCTCATGGCAGGAAACCCACAAACTTCACAGGCAAGGAGGTAGATGCACTGGGAGATGAGCTTGTGAGAAGTTTGCACAGCTGCTGGCCTTCACTGGTTTCTGGAATACAAGAACACTTTCAGTCTACTGGTTCAAATCCTGCCTTTGCCAGTAATGACTGAAAGACATTGTAATGTAACAGCTGCTTGGTGGCCGGTGTGAAATGAATTAGTTATCTCAGCCTGCTGCCTGCTAGGCAGGTGTCCACATCAGACCAGCCATTGTCACAACCGGAACTAAGTGGCACCCTCAGAGCAAAAGACAAAACTAAATGGATAGGGCAGACAAAATTGACCTCTTCCCTCCAGAGGTTATACTCCCAAATAAAAAATGAGGTCTTATGAGAAAATATCAAGATGGGATCCTTCTACAGCCAAACTTATTTTGGTGGCAAGTCCATTCAAGCACACCAGTACAGTATCTTTAACTACTGAGAAACAATTTCATTGTTAAAGAAATGGCAAAAATGAAAAATGGAAAAATAAGTATGTTCTAAACACTCTGGCTGAAGCAGAAGTTAGCCCTCCACAAATAAATACCAAATCCAAAGATCAGAAATAGGCTTTTTTGAAGGAAAGAAATGTCATGCACAAGCCACAAAATGTGTTTGAAAGAAAGACTTCTTTCCAAAAATTTCATCTCTAGCACTGAACTAAATCACTTGAATTCTGAAGTCCTTGACACTTTTGGACAACATAAACCAGAAAGCATATCTAGAACATTAAACATTCAAAGGTAGCCAAGAAAATGTAATGTCATCTCAATATGGAGGGAAGGTGTTTCTCTTGGTTGTGTCAATAGTTGCACAAATTCAAAGTAACAGAGGCATGTTTGCTTCCAAGAACTATTTTTTTTCCCTTGCTTTGCTGACAACATGCAGTTGTGCTCAGCTCAACAAGAAATTGTGTGAACTCAGAAACTGAGAGCCCCATTGCTTCTGGATGAACTTGGTGTTTGTTAAGGTCTCTCTGAATCAGGTTCCTCACTGTTATAATCCAACTAAGTTTTTGGCAGGGTAACCCTGTACCTGCAACCTTTGGCTAACTGTGACCTGGTCAGTTTTCCTCTTAAGGGAATGGCTTCCTATTTGACTCTAACAAATACCTGCATGTCCTAAATAAAACACTGCTGTAATTGTGGCTGCAGAAGCAGCTCAGCCCTTTGCTAAATTTACTGTACTGGCACTTGCCCTCTAGACTGCATTTTACAGAGTTCTCCATTTTTGAGAGCCAGATGCCAGGATGCTAAAGGCAGAAAACTTGTTGCTACTTAAACACCTGTAAATACAGGGATTATGAGACCTTCCTACAGTTTCTTCTGTGACCTGAGGTAAAGGCTAACCTAGGGCAAGAAAGGGATCCTCGCTTCAAAGCTTGCTTCAGTTTATGTGTTTTAATGATGGAGTTTGATAACTGTGGGGACTAAAGTCTTCTACTTATTTCAAATAAATTACACAAGAATAGTAGAGTGGCTTTCCCATGATTCAGTGTACTGCTAAAAGAATAAAATTTCATAAGGGACAGAGTTCAACTGTGCCATCTTCCTTTGTCTCTGCTGAATGAGTCAAAATGCCCAACAAAACCAGTTAGTTACACATCTGTTCTGGACAGATCTCCACAACTGACTTCTCAAACCTTTTCCATTTACAAAACCAACAGGCAGTTGCTGGGCATCTCTCTGCTATTTCTGAACCAGAAACCTAACACTAAATGTTGTGCATGTACGTGACAACCCCGATAAACTGTTTGTTTCACAAATGGTAAGTTGATCCCTGGATATCCAGGCAAGTAATCAGCTCAGACTACCTGTTTGTTATTTCTGAATGCTAAAAAGCAAGGAGTCAGGCACTTGGGGAAGCTGCAAGTAAAGCTGATAATGGCTCTTTGCCTGACACCTCAGGTATTGTTCTTGATACCCAACACTGTAAAGTTATCAGTACAAAGTTATTCTTTTAGAACAACAAGGATTCCCTGATGCATGCATTTTTTTCCATTCAGCTGCTCTCATGACCCTGAAAACAGTTAGTGTATTTATATATGTATTTATAGATAGATACACAGATTGATTGATTGATATGAGAGCCTTACTCACTGCTAGGTTAGGACAATTAGCTCTAGGAGTTGTTACCATTTATTATCCCTTTAAATTAATACCTAGCTTAGAAGATTCAAAAAAATAAACCCTTTCAGACACTCACATAACTCCCTTATATTGAAGGTAGATGATAACACAGGGCAAGAAGGCATTAGGTGTAGCAAGCCGTTTCAGTATGATATTAAGGATTTTCAAAATCAAGTCTGAGTATACCTAAAGTGTCTCCTGATTTTCCTGCACTCAGACTCCATCTCAGCATGTACTTCTTTGGCTGGGCAAATAAAAGCATGTGGATTTGCAGTCAATCTAACACTTCTAACAACCCAGTATTCTCCACTTTTCAAAATTATAGACAAGCAAGGCAACAGTTTAAACATGTTCTCAATAAACTGTCAGTGAAACTTTCCTCTGAGGATACAAGAACTGCTCTAGACATGGAAACATGACCTTTACCCAGCATCATAATGCACTTCAAGGCAAAGAGCACTTTTTCATCTTCTGTTTTTATAGCATTTACCTTAATGAGAACCTAAATTCCATAATCAAAATTCCCACGTGTTGTCGTAGTGCTACTACTATGAGCATAGGAAAGCTTAACTGGCTTTGGGTAGTCCATCCTGTAAGCCAGTGCAGACCTGTTAGATATGGGGGAACCTCTTGTGCTTCCCTTTCAGCTAACATTTAAGTTCTACAAAGCTTCCCACCCTTTTCTCAATTATTTTCCTGCAGAGTGATTTTTACCATCTTACTGGGCTATGTTTTACTTCTGACTTGCACACTCCTTTTTTTCAATCCAGTCTTATTACAGGCCATACAACACTTTAAATTTTCTGAGTTCTGCAGAGAAGGACAGAAAAAAGCTCACTGTTAAAATTATAACTAGTAAGATAACCATGTTATACCTCTTCATGCAAATTTGAAATGGTCTATTTTAAATGCAGGTCAGATTTTTTTTTTTTGTCACCTCTCAGAATCATAGAATCATCATTGTTGGAAGAGACCTTTAAGATCATCAAGTCCAACTGTCTGTTTCTTCTGGTGACTTCTTCCCCCTGCTTACCTACCCCACCAGTTCTATGGCTGCAAATTATTTCTCCCAAAGTTCACAGGAGAGATGCAACAGCCCAAGAAGCCTAAGGTGAGACGCCCTTGTTGGTCCTAAATCTCAGGTTAATTCCACCTAATAACTAGTGTGTACATTTATTGTCAGATAGCCCATTTCAAACACAGGTACTGAACAGCTTTGTAAAAGCAAAGAAACTTTCCCTTATTTCACACATTCATAAGGCAGGGCAGAGAGAAGCCTGGTGTCTTGGTCAAGGCTGGAAAGCCCTTTTACTGTAAAGCAGGGAATGGAAATCTCATACTTACAGACTTCCAGTATTCCACTCTAAGCATTCACTGCCTTTCCAAATGCATACTTCATTTCAAAACTAAATTTTCAGAAAAATATAATAATGCTGCCATTGTTAAAAAATGCAACATGGAATTGTGCAGCAAATGTCCTTCACCAGTGGAAGCTATGTGCTTCACAATCCTTGGAGAAAAGACAATGTACAAATATCACTTCAAATTATTTTATTAATAATTTATATCCTTTCTACTCTTTGGTAAGCTACTAATGATCTGATTTAAAAGAAAAAATCATACTTATTACAGTTGATACTCCATGGCAAACAGAACTGTGGTATTACTGACCATACTGCCAAGAACCTGAACTTCATATATGTGTCCTATAAGCTTTACAGCAAAGCTGTTAAAAATTATACCTTTCTAAAGTCCTTTTTTGTAGTAGTCTACTTTTCAGTGACATCACCCATTGTACGAATGACTTATGCTGATCAAATCCGTGTAACATTCTTTCAAAATTAGAAATTTATAGAAACATTATCATTTTATCCTAATTTAATGAGACACAGGATAATATTCTAGGGATCAGAACAAGGAAATCAGAGAAATACAGAGTGGTCACTCACCTTTCCACCATGTGTGTCTGGTCCAGTGATAACCCATCAATTGCTGTGCATTCTGGACATTTGAACTTCTTCCGTGGGGTCACCTGCAGAAAGGCACGCCAGGTATTATCAAATATCAACAGAAGGGACATTAATCTCCTTGCAGAGAGAGCAGTGCAATACCTCTGAACATGCCTGCAGTGTAAGCTGAGCTGTCTCAAAAAGAGGGGGTGTACAAAGAAAAAGCCACTCTGTTCCTCCATTCAGCTCCATCTGGCCCGGCCGACTGCAAAATTCACAGGGGCCCAATAAAAACGGCTTGGAGGGTTTTTTCCTTCTGTAACTGAAAAGAAGTGGTGATGACAAGCTCCTTAATTCCTGTTTAATGACTGTTTTCTCACTGCCAAGGTCCCTGTATAAACACCATTTGTTCTTGCAGCCATAACAGCGATGAAATATAGCTTCCCATACTTCACCGTAACGTTAATCCAGCAGGCGCTCCCTTGCTCTCTCTGGTTAAGAGCTGACTGGCAAACTCTGCAAGACTCTCCGAATCGCACAGAGGTGCCAAATTACTCTGCTGTGCCCTCATACAGCTCAAAACACTTTTTCAGCAAAAGCACACACTTTATCTTCTAAAGACTTTTCTAGGAAATGCAGCCACCAGTCCCAGTAAATGATGATGGACAGATGGGAAAACGGACCCTGCTAATTGAAGGAATGCCTGGTGGCCTCTGAATCTCATTCCAAGTTGACACACTTTGAAATGAATGTACAGAGTGAATGTCTAGAGCTGAAAACGTGTCGAAACATGTCAGGAAATTAATTCAGGGATAAAAAGTTCATTTAAAGCTGATCTTGTAATTAACGTTCTTGCAATTAACATTCCTATAAATCAGCTGTTGTCAGGCCATGATAGAGTGAGCTGTGGACAGTTGGCAATTTCTTTCCTCTAGAGATCTCAAATAGTTAAAATATATGTATGTGGGCATGTACGTATACACACACATACGTACAGCTGTCATTTAAATTATCTTCTTTATAGCTCATCTACATGGCAAAAATAACCACCAGAAACAGCTGGTAAAAAACAATTCTCTGTTCCCAGTTAACATAAAAATTTTACTAGAGGGGCTTTTCTACTGTGGAAGAAGAACAAGCTACCATACTGGGGCAAAATGAGAGAAAAAGGAGGATTAAGTAATATATTGAAGCCTACTGAGTAAATATAAGTATGTATCTCATGTTTTTTAATTTTGTAAACATAAACAGCAGAAATGTCCCACCTTAATGACTGATTTGCCAGTGACATTTGCTACAAGAAAATTCATGGCAATATCTTCACAATTCATATGTGCATCCACCCAATTCTTGATGTCTCCAGGCATTTTATAGGTGTAAAGATAGTTGAAATACTGCAGAGAAGAGAGAGAGAGAAAGAAGATAATTTTAACTACAGATACAGTAACTGCAAGACTAAATACTTCAGTCATGGAACAGCAGGCAGTTAAATGATACTGCCTTCAAACAAGAACTATTCCAGCAGATAGAAAATAATTTTGGGGTGCTAAATTGCATAATTATTCCTTTCCTGACCAGCACACGAATTTCGTTTAAATTGGTTTTCTTTTCTGAACCTGCAAGCTACAAAGTTGCATTCACTGCAAAATTTGCTATGTACTTTCAGGTCATGCAAACTAGCAAGAGTTTTGTAAGATCATAAAGATAAGTAATGATTTTATTTTAGAGACAAATCACTGGTTTTCACAGCAACTGAAAGAGGGCTAGGGAAAGTTTGCAATCGGTTCTCTGACTGTTGTAAAGAACATAATCACAGCACCACAAAAAATGATGGAACAATGACAGAAACACATATAGATATTTTTTAACGTACACATTGTACATTAATACAATACAAGTTGTATGTTACCTTGTGATAAAAGGCTGCCCCAGTGAGCACCATTGAGACTTCATTGGTCCATTCTGATTCGTATTTCCATTTGTTCATCTCATGGTCCCAAAGATGCAGGCGGCCTGGATATCCAACCAACCTGTCAGGGAACTCACGCCAGACCTGAAGAGAAAAAAAATGTGACATGCTGTTAACCAGGCCTGCACAGAAAGCAAATGCAACACATCTGCTTTGGGAGGGTAGAGTTTCAGTGGGGCAAAGATCACTTAAATTCTTCTAAGTCCAAATTCCTGGAATAAAAAGTTGTCAGGAAGAAGTACAAAAAAACACAAGCTTGCTGTGGAAGGACCCTACAACTCAGAGAAGCTGTGTCCCAGAGCAAAAGGCCACTAATGGAATACTAAAATAATTGTTATAGAGAAATACAAATTACTATTTCAGAAGATTTTAATTCTAACTAAACCCAAGCATGATTAAAATGAAACTTTTGATGTTAACTTCAGTAGATATGACTACAAGTTAACTACTTTCACAGCTGGCTTTGGATCTAACCAACCTGCTTCCTTTGTCAGGAACTGGCTTAAATTTTAATATTTCTGGTATTCTTTAGTGGGTGCTTGGCTACATGGAAGGCTGCTTTGCCCTTGACTTGTTCCAGACAGCTGGATACAATCAAGATACCATCCTTGTCACTCCATACATTATTTTATAGCTGACTACAGGATCAAATACAGTAGACAAGAACACAGAGAAGGGCATCATTAACGCAACCCCAGTTCTCCACACGGCTGGCCACATTAAATAATGGACAATTTTTGCATTAGAGAAAAAGAGAGGAAGGATTATAATTATTTAGAGGGGTCTGAATGCTATTTGTTTGCTAGATACCATTTGTCTGCACTACTTGCAGAAAAATTATTCAAAATTTGTCCCTTAATCCAAATAACTGCTAGGTCTGTTGCAAGAACGAGTCCTGACTCTCTAACACAGTTAGGTTACAAGAGTTTCTGGTTTAGGTTGGTAGTGTATAAACAAATAGATGCATCCACAATGAAATTTTTGTATGCAAGATCAACAACAAAAACAAAGGATCTAAAAAATCCCCAAGGATCCCTTCACAATCTCTTTTGTCTGTGCAACAGACAAGGGAACCCTAGAGTTGAATGTACAGTAAAGAAAGTGTTATCTGGAATTCCACCATCCTGCAAATATCACTTCATCAGCAGTTCACTTTGGGCACTTTTTATGTGTCAGTGCATTTCAGTTGGGAGGCCTGCACTGTAAGGACTCTATGCAAGTATTTTGTCAAAGTAAAAATGATAAAACAATCAGCTTTAAGTTACTGCTTCTGCATCTACATTTCTGTGATTTTGCATTACTGTATACCTTTTCATCTATACATCTCAACACATTTTATTGCTGTCAGTTAATACAGCTTCAGAATCCCATGATGAGAGCAGTTATTATTTCAATCGTCCAGATGAGGAAACCTGCCAAAAATCATACAGGAAACAAGAATGGGAACCAGATCTTCTGACTCCTCGACTGTATTTTATGCTTTCTGTATTTTATCCAGAAATCAATCTTTCTAGACAGTTCTAGGGCACAAGTACTGGGATAGTATTTAGATATGACAACGCTCCAACACAGAGGGTTTTTGAAAGCAGATAACTTGGAACTGAAGGAAGAGAATTCATAGGACAATTAGAAGTTGGTGCCACAAGCTAATGAAAACAATACAGACTTTTGGCAGGCAAGCCAGTGAGGGCTTGAGATATCTATTTTGACATGATGTAAAAAACCTTAATAAAGAACACAAAACTAAATGTACGACACACAAAATTTTATTCCTCGCTCTCCAGGACTCAAAAAATTAATGATTTAGTTTTAAACCTGAATATTAAAATGTCTATCTCGCAGCTGTTGGAAGGCACCACCACATTAGCTACTGAGGCTCAACAAAGGATTTGACAGAACACTACAGATCTGCACCGTAGTGGGCTAAGAATTCTTGTAGAGGAAATGGCATGCATATTAACAGCAGCTGAAAGAAAGATTAAAGTCAGCTACTGCTTCCCACAGGACTGCAGTGCCTTCTTAACACAGAACCCTGGATTCATATCCCTTCTAGTTTTTGCCCTTGGTGTCATCTTCAAGAGTCCAAATGACATAAAATAAAAGCCAACTATAATGCACATGACTGATACAGATTTCTTTGTGTCACTCTAAATATCAACTCCACCCTGCAAAAAAATTTCCTGGCCTCTGAAAATTGTCAGTTTGATGCATCTAAAAAAATAACTTCGGTGTTTTGAACAAAGATTCTTTTTAAAAGTAATGTGTTCAAAGTCAGTGGAAAAGCTTGGCTTTTTCATAATGTTCACCACTAGCTCATTCAATGGTAATTCCTGGAAAGGCTCCCAATGGCTCCATCCAGCTCATTGCCCAAATCCATACATATGCTTTGTGCCAAAATTAATATATACAGCTACAGCTTATAAGGAAGCTTTGAGAATAAAAATAGTGGTAATGATTCTAATACTACTCTCTATTTTGTACTACTGTCCATTTTCTTGTTTGATGGTTGCCTATAATTTATTAGTCTGTTAGGAATACATTCCATTTTAGCCAGTGATCTTATTAGCTTTCTCAGACTAAGAAGGATGGCCTGATTTAATACTGGTAAGGGACACACATCTGAGGAAAAACATATTGCCAAGTGAAGAAGAGGTATGCTTCTTTGCAGGCAAGTCATTCCAAAGACTCTGCTAGTCAACCCTGAAGATAAATGCTTTTGGACAAAGCATCTCCCAGATGAAATGTCAAATAGAAGTTCTGACTTAGTAGTTTTACTAAAAGCCTTGTAAGGAAAACCAAAAGAAAATGATAGTAATTTTGTTTCCAAGTCAAGTTCCTAAGTGACATAAACAGCATAGCTAAAACACTCTCCAGTCTCATCTCTCCAGAGCTCTTTCTGCCTCACAGCCTCAACTATTCTGTGCAGTTTGCTGTGCCATCAGAATAGCAAATTCTCATGTAGCCAGAAGGACAGAGAAGCATTTCCTTCTACAAAACATTCTCAAACATTTATGCATTGAATTCAGTAGACTATATTAAGTCACATGCAATTTCAGCAATTTAATGAACAGAAAAATAGTCAGCATTTCCAAAGCTACCATGACAACATTTCAAGAATGAAACACTGACTATCCTCTATAAATGAAAAGAAACACAACCCATCAGTACTCCTTCTGCCTTCCAGAGCCCCATCCACTCTTAATTCTCCCCGAGTCCTCAAACGAATGCCTTGTGCTATTACTAAAAAAATAAAGCAAAATATAAACAGAGTCCATTAAAAGACGTAGATGCTTTGCACACACATATTTTGTAAAATATCTTCAATTTGAAGAAGAGCTTTGAATGTGGCCAGCAGTGAATAATTCTTTTGTTAAACAGAGTTCCAGTATTGCTCCTACAAAGGAATGCAAAATGAGCAAGGAAGAATTCCTCTGAAGAAGGCATTCAAACTTCATGAAAATTTCAGCCTAGTAAAGTATGCAATTCAACTGAGAGTAGATTTTTTTTTAAGAATGCCAGAGTCATGAAGCACTGAAAAACAATTCTGAGACAGAATAAGATCATCTACCAACAGAAGGCCAAAAGTTTTCAACAGAAAAAAATGCAAACTTAGCAAAGTACCAAACAGTACATTTTATGAACGAAAAACAGAGGCTCAGAGCAATAATCCCCATTTAGACTATTTCTATTATTGCTCTAATAAAACTACTTTGACTCTGTAAAGACAAAGTGCTGCATAAATAAGTATGTGATAAGAAATTATTTAATGCTAAGCCATCTGCCTCGAGGCCAGCTGAGACACAGAGGTGGGAAAGCTACAATGCTTGACTTCAGTCTTGTATTCAAACACCAAACACTTCAGAGGTGGCCAATGGTTCTGCTTTAATTTTTTAAGATTATGATAATCTCAATACTTGTTCTATTTCTTGGGTCTCTCTGATACTTTCTCTGTGAACAAGAAAGTTCAGTAAGTGGGAAAAAGATTATCTAGACATAACAATTTTTTTCCTGTGTCCCAAGTCATGTAACTTAACAGAAATATTTTTTTCAAAGTCAGAATGTCATGAGTATTCTTCTGCTACCTTAATACAGCAGCACACAGGGACTATTTTTCTGCTTGCTCCAATAGATTTATGCAAGGTCATAAATCACTGTACCATAATAGTTCACTTTTAACAAGTAAAAAATGTCTGACACTTTGAGTGTTACTATAATTTTTTATGGCTGAAAGTGTACAGAGATCAAAGTTTTCTGGTTTTTTTTTTTTAGGCTTGCTCTATACATTCAGACAAGTCTGTGACAGAGGGGGTTTTGCCACATGTTTAAATGTAAAGTCTCAAGGATGTCAGGAGAGAAAAGAAAATTACTGAATGTCACGTTTCCAGCCCTTCATATGACCAAAGCAGAAGCAGACCTACTTTTAAAAGAAAACTTTCTGGCAACATTATATGCTGCTACTGTTCCCTCTGGATTCCCCTGCAAATGAGTCAAGCATTTGAGAGATACTTTTCTGGTACAACACATAAACAGATAAATAAATTATCACAGACTGAGGACAATTTAAACATCTGGGAGCCAGCTCAGGCCTGTCAAGCAAGTCACAGACACTCAAGGACAGGAAAGATCAATCTTCAGCCCCTGATTTCTGTGCCAGAGAGTAGGAATTACATCACCCACCCCCTACACGAGGAAAATTGTGTATTTCTAGAATAATTTGCTCTGCTTCTGTATTCAAAGACATTTCTATTCATTTAATTTACTGGGGCAGGGGCGGGGGGAGAAGCCAAACTCAAAATATAAGGATTCAAATTTCTCATATGTTTGTCTCAACTATCTTCTCAATATGGCACTTTAATTTTCCATCAATGTTACTGTTCAGTAAGCTGAATTCCCAGAATCAAAATGGAATAGGGTTTATAATAAAATGCAAAAAACTGCAAAAGAAATAGTTTCCAGTCTGCCAAGCTAAACAATCTCATGTCCAAACAGTTACATTCACACACGGAATATAAAGGACTATTACTCAGATAGTCCCTGCAACCAAGGCACATGGCCACAAGGCCAATAAATGAGCCAGCACAGTCAAACTGCTAGACCTGTTGGACTTCATCCTAGGGGATGGTCCCAATTATCCCCTAATTGCACCGACTACAGGGGAATTCACATCCAATTTTCTTTGCCTTATTTTTGTTTTTCATGAGGATAACCCCTTTCTGTGTGAGTGACCAGACTCCATATATGTGATGTTACAGATATTGTCCATTGGGGGTGTTCCAATTAACAGCTCAAACACACAAAAACCAAGGTTCTGCTTCACACGACTTCTGGCTGACACAGCTGGAACTCAGCTGCAGTTTGAATCTCTGCTTCAAAGCCCTCCAAGCCTGCTCTGCCAGTAGCAGCAATTCATTTGGAACTACTTACACAGTCACTTAGGTGACTTTGGTAAGTCACTCCTTACTCTTAGTCACTTTGAGACAGCTTTATGAAAATGGAAATCAAACTGCAAATGGAGCAAGGATTTATGCAGCATGCACATTATGGATCTGCTATCTTTCACCCCATCAGATCACCCTCAAAACTAGTAGTTACAAGCACCAACACAGGCAAAAGTAAGTCAGCTTGCAGAACTGCCAGTACTTGATTGCCCTGCTGTTGCAGTACAGTGCTTAAAACATTCAGTGTAGACAACATTAAGTATAGAGAAGGTCGATGTAGCCAAACCCCCTTCCTTCAGTTGTCTTCTCTTCATTCCATCTTTCACACTTCATGTATTAACCCACTACTCTTAACCTGGCAAGGGAAGTATTTCCTTTCTGGAGACACACATGATAGATTAAACCTCTGTCTCCGCTACTTAACATCTTTGTTATTACTTCAGCATACCTACATCATCACAAGACATTTCTGGAGTCCAAAAGCTTGTTACTTGCTAACAGTCTCTTTTACTCGAGAGGGAGAAAGAGCAGTATTTTACTACACATGTACATATGTTAAAGAAATACTTCCAACACATTTTTTAAAAATATCATCTTGTATTAACTGCACTTAAGATTGCTAAAAATTGGACAACTATCACATTTCGTTAGCTTTCTCCACCTTAGAGAAGCAGTTTTCATAATTTCATTCAACTTAGGTAACAGTTTCATGTTCTAGCTCTCAGATACACAGCCCAGTGTTGTTTTGCTGTTGATAATGCATGTACAGGTGTGACTAAATAATTCAAAGCTTTTTTAAAAGATGGTATTACATTTCTAACGTTTCTGATTTATTTACAAATACAGCATTTTTGTCTTAAACACACACATATAACAGTACTGTTAGATCATGGACTGTGCCATACACTCAAATACAAATGGAAGACAAAAATTACCTAATTCGAAACACAGTTTTGGAAGGAAGACAACAGTGTTGCTTGAAGTGTACTTTTAACAAACAATTCAAGTACCTATGAAGACTGTCACCTCTTTGTACCTCCATGGGTAACTGACTTGGACAAACTTTCTTTTTGTCCATACCATCATTACAACAGCAGCTGTTGAAGCTTTGCCATTTCAAGCACATGATCCATGTGTCCCCTCCTTGAAATTCTTCAGTTCTTCTTTTCATTGCACTCCACCTTATTTCGGCATGTCCTCAAGAGGCCTCCTCTGTTCCCAGCACTTAATCTCTGAAACTTGTCTTGTCCATCAAGACACGTTCACTTGGCTAGCACTTCTGATTTATCTGAAAACTGAAGCTGTTAAGAAGAATGCAATTCAGTCTTCAGACTGCTTCCACTACACTAATTACACACATTTTCTGGAGTCTCTTGGCACTCCTATGCCAGTTACTGAAAACTTCTTAGCTGGCAGGTTTTTCAATAAAGTAATGACTATCTGTAAAACTATTTCAGTCAGCATTGAACTGCTATGGTACAGAGAGATGCAACAATCTGAATCAACAGACTGTGCATTGGTTCCTCCACTTTATATACATACACAATGTTGAACTGGACAGCCTAAGAGATGGGGAAAAAACCAATTCTCTTACCTCATAGCCAAACTGGAGTTCATCTGAAGTTAGCATAATGATATCATCATCAATAGCCAACACTGCTTCTGTTTCAATCTCATCATAAGGGAAGAAGCGGTTGCTAAGTTTATTTTCTGCAGTCCTCACAACTTTCAGGGGAACACGAATCCTTGGCCAGAGGGAATCTAGAGAGAAAAATTAAAAGAAATCGAATTCAATATTATACTTTACTTCTGAGTCTGCATATCCATCTTAGCTGCTCTTTACTCTTTTCTTCTTCGCATCTAAAGAAACGCTTCTTAATGGCAAATTAGTGGCAAACACAAGAGCATATGAAGGCAAGAGACAGAAGTTCAGCTACATTTCCCTCCAGAGCTCTCTACAAACAGCTTCATGGACAGCTACACAGGGGATAGCTTGCCCAAAACAGCAACTTACAACACTCGCAGAGCAAGAGTAGGGATAATATGTATTGGTTTAGGACACACGGCATGAAAAGATACTTCATTCAACTGCAACTAAAATAATTTGAAGCAGCAGTATACAATCACTGACAGCAAGTCTAGGGTCATAAAGAATTTGACTAATAATGCTAGTTCTATCAAGGGATGAGAAAAATAAATTTTATTATATCAATAAAATGTTTAGCACTATTGACTACTGTTAAGGAGCAGATTCTTTGTCTCAGCAATTTCTTTCATCTTCAAAGTCCTAAGTTACAGTGATAATTTAAAACTAGATAAATACAAATGGATTCTAACTTGTGCCCTACAGCATTCTTACAAGTAGAAGAGAGCACTAGAGTACACAAACATTAAAATTAATTAGTTAAATGAGGATCTAAATAGCAACAAAAGCCCCCACAGATAAAAAGCATAATCCAATTCACTCTACAATGGGATTAATTTCCATTTTTTCCTATGTGTTTAAGTGTCACGTTAACAGTTCCTGCATATATTCAAAAATTTTCACAACCCTATTCTATTCCTACAGAAGAATAACAGTAGGTTTAAGTATAGAGCACCAAGCTAAAGAAAATGGAAGGGCTAAATATTAAACATTAATTCTAAATGCATATAACCATGTACAGTTTCTAGCACAAAGCTTAACAGTAGTCATTATTACGGTATGATGCATTCCAAAAGCAGCTATTCATCAAAAATGAATATTTTAATTAAAAGCTAAACAAATACTAAACAAGTACAAATACCATACGTTGGTTTCTTCTGGCTTTCACATAAACATATATTTTTATGAAAATTCAAGAGAAAAGAGAGCATTGTAAGATGAGTCTATGGACCTTGTGAATAGATGACCACTTGAGTTTCTTACACTAGTGGAATGGAGGGGGTGACAATGGTAAGAAAAATAAGCAAAAACACATTAAGTCAAATACAAAAGGACTGCTCAGAGAATTTGTAAGCTGTTCTCTGTGACAAATGCAAATGTGTGTAAGGACACACCTTAAAAGAGGTGATTCTTCCCCTCCACTGACGAATATTGGGGCCACACCACCTGGAGTACTGTGTCCAGTTCTGGGCTTCTTAGTGTAAGAGAGACATGGGCAAACTGGAGAGAGTTCAGCAAAGAACCATGAAGGTGATGACAGTACTGGAGCATCTCCCCTACTAAGAAAGGCCGAGAATGCTGCAGCTGTTTAGCCTAGGGAAGAGAAGGCTCAAGGAAGATCTCATCAATACGTAAAAATAGCTGAAGGGAGGGTGCAAAGAAGATAGAACTAGGCTCCTTTCACTGGGGGCCAGCAACAGGACCAGGGGCAAGGGGCACAAACTGAAACACTGGAGGTTCCCTCTGAACTTCAGGAGAGACTTTTTCAGAGTGAGTGTGACTGAGCACTAACACAGGTTGCCCCATGACATCTCCACTCTTGAAGATACTTGAAAGTCATCTGGATACGGTTCTGTGCAACCTGCTTGAGATGATCCTGCTTGGGACGGGCGTTGGACAGCTGATCTCCAGAAGTCCCTTCCAAGCTTAGCCATTCTCTGATTCTGTGGTAAGTGGAGTCTATAGGAACTGATACTGGGCCTAAAGTCACTGCAATTTTCATGTCTGAAATACATATAAATTTCCAGTGCAATGTGCAAGCAACACAAACCCTGGAGACATGAAAAACAGTGATGACAATAAAGTCACACAGAGCTTACTAAAGTCTGTATGACTGGACTGCTGAGTAAACTAGGTGCATTTGAACAAAAAACACACTGGCACAACTTGACACACAGTTAAACACTAGGACCAAGGCAACTTTTTCCCTAAAAGCAGCTTCTGAAAAGGTTTAAAGGGACTGAGTGGACATTAGTTCTCAGCATGCTGCTGGGGCAAAATGAATTAGTGTAATTTTTGTATATACAGATGGGTATGTAGTAAGAAATGGGGACAGAGGGTAGGGCAATTTTACCTGTATGCAGACACAGACAGACAGATGCTAAAATACTGTTTCATTCTGGTGTTGTTATGTTTGAAACCATGTTAAAACACTGAAAATGGTGCAGAAAGAACCACATGAGTTATTTGAGGTCAGGAGAAAATGCCTTTTGGTAAAACGTGGAGATCAATCTGTTTAGTTTACTAAAAGAAGGAACAAAAAGTGAATTGGATTAACATGTACAAGCACCTACTCAAGAAGAAAAATGCCATGTATCTTCAACAAACTGGAGAAAGACATAACAAAAAACAATGACTGGAATCTAAAGCCAGGCAAATTCGAAGTATAAATAAGGCAGACATTTTTAATAGTAACAGTGGCTAACCTCTGGCCGAAGTTAAAAAGGACAGCAGCTGGTTCTGTACATCTTGTCTTTCAACAAGACTGGGTATTATTACAGAAGATGCAGTCAGGTTAGAAGTCACTGCACTGAAAAGAAAGGCAATGTGGTGACTCATGACTTACAGGTCAACCCAGACGGTCTTACTGCACCTTCTGCCTCAAACTCTATGAGCAGTGAGATTGTCTTATCTTGTCACCAGGATAAGAATATGAAGCTTGAATATTAACTACTAGGACATGGGGAGCAAATACAGAAATTCAGAAAAGAGCATGAGGAAATAAGATCCTCGTTTCTGTGTTTTGAGAATGAAAAGTGGAAGTTAAAATAGGTGTCAATGAGAAAAGCCATGTAAGGACCAAAATAAGAGAAGTCCTAACCTGAGAAAATGGTTTAAGGTTTTAAATAACAACATATGATCAAATTCTGGAATTGTTCTGAGCAGAAGGATCTGAAGAATGCTAGCTGACAGACAACACCAAAAATAATTAGATACAATTACGTGCACACGTTTCCAATTCCATTATAACCCAGAATCCAAGACAGTTTTGCACTGTTTCCACTTTCAGTCTGTTGCACTAGGAAGACAGTACCAGAGAAGAAGAGAGGCTGCTTCATTCCCACATGTACAAGTAAAATTTGCTCTCAGGAAGAAGTGTCCACATCCTCATTGCCACTGGGCCTCTCAGATTTGACAGCTCACACAACACTCAAAAACCCCACAAGTCTGCACACTGCTAAAAGACACCAGACACTACTTCAGTCAGGAAAACAGAGCAATATTTCCAAACCACACTAAGTCTTCAAAAGTCCGTTTTTCTTGCAGCTGTATTTTAGAAAGGAAGACTGGCATGCATGGGTGGCCAAAAAAAGAAAAAAAAGAAGAAATACAGAGTGACACTTACTGGCAAAATTTGCATTCAGTTTCCTACCTCGAGGTTTCTCGTGTAAGGTTGAAAATGTGTCTGTAAAATCTAACTTTATCTGCGTGGTCTTGTAGACTATGGTGTCTATGTGACATGTATGCACATTCTTGTCCTGTTTTACTCACCTCTTGTCCTTCTACTAGAAGGCATAAGGCATTAGCCCTAACACACTTGAGTGGCTTGTGACATGGACCAGCAGTCAGCTGGAAGGATTCAATCCCATTACTGATGGACTCCAAGGGAAGTCACTGTCAGCCACCAGCTGGGGAGATACAGCAAGTTCCTTGGGACCACTACAAATGTTCAAGAGCATTGATTCCAATTACAGCGTTAGGAGCTCATTTTACTCTCAGCATTGTAAGGTCTTTGAAAGCCCTGCATGAATCATAATCTGAAATGATGATTCCAGTAGGACACCACTGAAATTCCAAAATGTAACCTCAGGAGGCAGTAACACTGAATGACTGGAACTGTTTATTGCAAATTAATACTCTTGATTCCACTCACTGCTTTCTTACTGGTTTACCACGCAACGTGCAAGTACCCATTTATAAAACAGTTACAGGTACCTCACAAAGACACACATCATTGCCTCATAAAGACTATAGACTGTGTAGTGTTTGCAAGCTACTTAAAGACCTTTGGGTAATTGCCTATAATTATCCAAATGTAACCCCAGGATTGGTGTAAAATAATTTTGAACAGCCTGCTAGATCCCAAAAATACTGTTATAAGTGTTTCAGTAGCAATCAGAATTGCTATAGGTATGCATGCATTTGTAAATTTGTATTTGTATGTAACATCAAAGTTTACATTTGATACATGTTAAGTATTCTTCTATTCAGTCTTTTTTTTCTTTTCATGTCTACTAAATGAAAAGAAAAAAATGACAACTAAATTGCAACAAAGTGCAGGAATACACTGAAACAAAAATTGACACTGCAAATTCGTTAGGATCAAAAAATAATAATTCAGAAAAACAAGCATGCATATAAGCATTAAACTTCCAGCTCTTCTGAAAAACCTACTATTTGATAGCTTACTAACAGACATGCCACTTGCATAAAGAATGGTTGCAGAAGAAAAAGTAATGAAAAGTGTATGAAAAATGAAGATGTAATCTAATTATAATCAGCACGCATCTCAGATGACAGCAAATCCTTTTAAATCCACATGATTTACTAAGGTCTTGGAAAGTCTCTCAAAATGACCAGTTCTCAACAACGGGTATGTTACTGTCAAATATTTGTGCTTTGAGAAACATAATATAAAGTTTCTGAATTTAGCCTTAGATTAATGAAAAGAAAATATAAGCATTTTGGAGAAACTTCGAATAAGACATCAGGGTACCAGTTACTCTGCAGCATGCAGAATGCACAAGGCTACTTGCTGCCTAGAGGCTGACTTGATACTGGAGGTTGCTGCCCACCCAGAGATGGAAGCACATGGGAGATGTTATGACACAATGACACCTGGGTAACAACTTTGGCAGCCTGGGCAAAATTAACTGTCATAAAGGACAGCAGGCTCTATGGAGAGATCCAAGTATTACAAATTAGCTCTGCCACAGGAACTCCAAAAGAAATATATATATAAAAAAGACAACGGTCACTTCAGAAGTCAAAGTTTTAGAATCCATCAGGAAGGTTAAAACTGCCTATATTTATTTTAAACAACCACAAAAGAAAAGTATTTGTATTTAAAGAGTAATCAGAATCAGGGTGTGCCACTACTGTAATATCAGACTTTGAATTTTCAGATACTGCTAGGAAAGTTCTGAGAAACCTCAGCACTAGCAAAATGTTTATGCAGGAAATTCTCTGTTTACTAAACTTTTTTATAACCAAGGTAAAAGCACAGGCTTTATTCTTACAGTAAGACAGCACTGCATCCTTTAACAGAGTATGACAAACACAAAAAAAGCTCAAGAATCTTACATCGTGGCACAAGATCCTTCAGGCATACAAAAGTAAAAATGCATGTTTGGACTGGGGACCACTCTTACTTTTTTAAAAATCAGTGAGGACTCTGTGATGCAGCCGAAAATAGAAGCAAATTATGGAAATAAAGCTCTCTGGAGTGAATACAAGTCTATGTATACATGAATTCATAAGAGAATGACAGGCACCTCCTATTGTGTGCCATACTGAAATAATCACGAGAGAAGAGTGAATAACACTTATACTTGCTCTCTGGTAATGACTCAGGTCATGATTGGCACTATGGGCTATTTAGGACTACTGATGCACTGATTGCTTGAGATGCCCATAGGAAACAGTGTGGTCCTCTAAACAAAATCAGTAGTTTCCCACCTTTGCCAAACGCAGCTCTCTCTTCTAATGGGCCTGCAGACCCTAACAACCACGCACATGGCTGTGTTTCTGGCCAGCCCACAATTCCACCATTCAGTCCTGCAAGTCCACACCTCAGAGCAAATTTTTCAAGCACGATTTCAAGATGATTTAAAGGATAAAAAAATGCCACAGTTACACTCCCAGTTAAAACACTCACATATAAAAGAGCAACAAAATACCCCATCCTCTAATTACACGTTTCTCAGCTACAACTGCCAGTGAATCACAGGAGACATGTAAATAAGAGAAGAGAGGACAGTCATGAGAAAGACGCAATTTCATTATAACCTAAAGGAATACCCTGTCACACAAAAAACCTCTCTCACTTTCCACACCTCCCTAGGCTTGTGATCAGATGTTTGCAATGAAAATGCAGCTAACATAAGCTTGCACACTGTTTATATATAAAAATGATTTCTGAGTCTGAAATCCAGCCCTGTTTCTCAGTACTGAATGAACTGTTACATCATACATAAAAGGGGATCATTAAAAATAATGGAGCACAATATTTCCATGGAATGTATTATTTCTTTTCAAAGAGAAATGGCACTGTGTCATGGTTTGGGAATGGTACTCCCCAATTCAGTGCCCCCACTGAGACTCTCCAAACCACACGCCTCTCTCGCTCTTCCCCTTCCCCCTTCCTGCTGCAGGAGGATGGAGAGGTGGAGAATTGGAGGCACAAAAGGTGAAGATCACAGGTTGAGGTAAAAACAACTTACTGGAAACAGCAATGAGATAAGAAAATGAACAGTAGTGGCAACAGTACTAACAACAGAGTACAAGAAAAGAAACTATTCACATGGGAAAAAACCCAACAACAGACAATACCAGACAGCTCCTTCCACCAAGTTCTCTGGACCAGAAGGAACCCCTTCTCCTTGGAAGAAACTCCCTTCCCCTCACAAAGAGGTAGTACAGAATAGTGAGGTGGTATAGACGGCAAAAATTAACCCTGTCCCAGCCAGAACCAGGACACACCATCATGTTGTTAAGTAGCACCATTCTCTGTACCCAACTGAGAAACTGGAAGGTAACAACATCTGAAGACGTCCTTTTGCAGCACATACATTATTGTCGATCTTGTCAGAAGACAGAAATGTATTTACAAAGGAAATTACTTGCTCTACGTATTAATCATCCATTCCCAGTTTCAACACTCACCCTAGGGAAAATGAGAATCAGTACAGCTGCTGTACAGAGCTAACCAATATTCTTGGGACAGCACTTCTAAGTAGTATCAAGTTCAAAAAATAGCAAGTGATACTTGAATGCAGATGGTTTGTTGCATTTGCAATTGGAAGCAGCAGGGCAGCAGGTAAGGATAATGAGGAGCTGGCAATGCAGCGTACACTCCTGATGGCAAGAACCGAATGCTTGCCAGTATTAAAACCAGTATGACAAATTAAAAAAAGATCCACTTATTGGCTAAAATCATGGCATTTTGATGACTCATACAAAGACATTTGTACAAACATTCTTTTTCTGCTTTACTGCCTCAGAAACAACAGCTAAGAATATCTCATAACTAGCGATAACCTGGGTCCAGAATATTAATTCATATTATGCTCTGACTTCCAAAACTTCTATGGAGCCCATTTGGAAATATAAAAAGGAAAAACCCTTCCAGAAGTTGTGTGAGGTAGACAAAGACCAAAGACAAAAAACTGGCAGAAAACATCTCTACATATGCTCTGTTTGTACCTGCAGTTGCACAGAATCCCATACAGCACACTCATTTCTCATACCTGAACTTTTGTACAAGCTCTCACCTGATGCTTATTCTAGCTGGTCTATAGTATGTTGCACAAATGCAACGAATTGAACATTGTTGATGAAACCTAATTAATACTTTTTCAGTCTCTAATACTGAATGGCAGAATGTAGCTGAGTCTGAAGTTTCAAAAAACTGTCGGAAACAACAACATGAAGCATGTTACCTCTACTTATTATCAGAATTCATTCCATTATGGCTGTTCAGAGCTCAAAACAGGTGTTTTCTACCCACATTACAGTGTTGATATTGTTCTACAGAAATGCACAGAATTTGTCTTGTAATAACAAAATAGAATATTTGTTTCTAGGACACGATTTAGGGCCCAGTTTTGTTAAGATGGGTTTGGTAGACTAGCTTTCTAGACTTCGCTAGGAAATAATACTGTAAAATGTTTTTAAAATTACTTATGGAAGACTAAAATCACCATGAATTAGTTCTCTAGCCAATCAAGGAGAATTGCATTAAGTCCATCATCAGGAAGCCAAATTAATTCAAAACTTAAAGAGAAGTTAAAAAAACATTCCTACCAGTGCTGACTACCAAAGGCACAGTATGCAAAAAAATCCAAACTTGTCGCTGAAGATGTTTTTCTTAACTTTTTTTAAGATAACACATTCTTACGATACAGCAATCTGAAGGATACTCACTTTCTTTATCCCCAACAGTTTATATCAATGTTGTCCGTTTACAGCATCAAATACAAATACAAAGATTATTATTTCAATAATACCATAATGAGTTTATCAGCAACTTAGCTCCAGGATCCACAACTAAACAGAAGATACACATTCTTTAAAATACGCTTTCCATTTTTATAAAACTGAACTTAAAAAGGAATCAAGCTGCCACACATGATTTGTAGCTTGTTGCATATGAACAGTAATGAATTTATACATTGTAATACAATTTATGTGGTAGACGAAGTGATTTCTTCACTTGTCTGAAACAAATGTTGGTGGAAATTTCTATTGCAGAATATTTTCTTGAATTTCAGAACTAGCAATTTAGAAAAACACAAATTAAAGGAAAAAAAATATTTGGCTGATGGAGAAAATCATGATTTCTACACAAATATTCCCAGCACCAGGCACTCGGACCACAATGTTTATTTTAATTGATGCAGAGTGAACGAGGAAAAAAAAATATTTTTTTCCTGTAATATTTCAAAGCTTTTAATATTTTGATTAGTATTATACACACAGTCAAGGGCCTACTGACATTACTGCTGCTTTGATGGGTTTCTTGCATTCAATGCATGGCAGAGAAAATATGCAAAACTCAGCCAAAGACACAGAACAGAGATCACATCCCCTAAATCCAGTGAGTACCTAAGATCACAAGCTGATTCTATAACGTTTTAAGGTTCCAGATTAGAATCATCATTGTATGTGATATTTTCTTTCTACTATTTCACATAGAAGATTTAATATTTTTACCATTAAAAACACTGCGTAAACTTCAAACTTTGCACCAGACATCTGTGTTTCTGATAGATTTGTCTTGTTTCTTTTCACTGATTCTAAAGAAAACACAGAACCATAAGTTCAGACTTCCACAGATAGTTCTCAAACGTTAAATTTTAAAAATTATCCTTGCAAACTCTTAAGACTAAGGAAAAAACAATCTTTAAATTACTCCTGATATCTAGCCCACATACATGTAGTTCTCCAATTTTATATTTTTACATGCTATTTGGTTGAAAACTTTCCAGTCAAGTGTTTAATTAATCCAGTGCCCTCTTACCTGCTTACCTTTTTTATCAGCCAGCGTAACAAAAAATTACTGTCACATCAGAGCTGCATCTGCCCTGAGAGGCCTAAGTTTGAAAGGATTTTGTTTCCATACACCTTGCACACTCCCCACACCTGTTACCACTGCACAGCAGCTGAGATCAGCACAGCCTCTTAGCTGGGATGCTCAGCAGTACTGCTGGCAGTGACCACCTGTGATTCCATGATCTTAAATTTTGTACAATTTTTAGAGCATTTAATTTTTATTAGGTTTTCCTCCTAAGTCATGAGTATCATTACATAAAGGCATTATTGCAAGTGCATAGCATATTGTTTTGATAACAATGATATTTTCAGTTACAACAATTTTCTGGTGTTGACAGAGGAAAGAAAGGAAAGGCCACATGTCACTTGTGCGGCACTTTGCCAGCTGCATCCCAGGAAACCTAAACCCAATTCTCAATTTAGTGCACATACTCACTAAGGAAGGCAATTTGGATGTTCTTCACCCAACCCTTCCACTTACACATGCAAAACAAAACGAACACATGAGGGGTTGCAACGACAAAAGCCAAGATCTGCTTCTGTACCGAAACGTGCCCCTTATGTGGAAAGGACCAAGAAACACAGCACTTGATGCTCTGGAAGGTTAAGAACCTCTGCTTCACTACAACCAATTAAAAATGAATAGCCATAAAAGTGCAGATACTACTGTAGGGTAATAAACTAGACTTTATCAGTGACAGTGGTGCACATTACAAACTTCAAACTCATTCCTTGTTCTAATCCATCAGAAACTTCCTGGCTTTAACAGGCTATAAACAGCAGAGGCTTTGAAGTCCGAGGATTAGGATCACTAATAGACAGACTGACCGAGAGACTGGCTGAAGAGCAAAGTGGAATGCCCTGCATGGATCTGGAATAAAACAAGTTAATTTAATCAAACTGACCTCTCTCTAGCCATAGGCCAAGAGATTACAATGGCTGTAATAGCAATAAAAGGACAAGGGACACTAAAAACAAATAGTTATTCGCTCCAATGCAATGCTTAAGCTAATGCAAGGACAAAACTGCTTATGCTTTCAACTGTGCTCTCAAGCCCACAGTTTTAAGCTCTACAGGTTGTTGGTTTTTTATAAACTGGTTTATGACTTAGTGGCAGTAGAGGCAGAAAAAAATTAAACACACTTTGATTTTCAAGATTAATACCATGATTGAAAAGAAAAGGTCATCGTAATGATCTATTTGCTTCAACTCTCCTGTATCTCAAACTCACTTGAAGGAAATGTGGAAACAATTCATTTGGGTTAAATCCACCCACATTCAGTGATCACACAACTGTATATATCACTAAGCCTTTTTGCTTTTAGAAAAGAACTGCTTACTGCAAAAATTCCAGTTGTTACCAATTTATACACAACAATTTTTACTCTAAAGAGCTACAAAACATGTGAAAAATTACTAAACTTGAGGTATTCAACCCAGAAGTAATAAAGAACACTTTTTAAAGCAAACAATAAAGCTACTCTGCTTTAAACTGGAGCAAGTTGCCAAAATGGCAAATGAGCCAAGTGAATGGTAGCAATAGCTTGGCTCTGAGAAGCTCTTAAGAGATGGTAAATTGAGACAAGTGGTCAGGGATTAATTTCTACATTGCATCTTGCTGCTATGCAGAATAACTAACCTTGAAGAGTAGAACACAGCAGCAGTTGAAGCCTCTGGAAAGAGAATTATAAAGTGAGGAGTCCTAACAACACATTTCATTCACTACAGAAGACAGAAGAATCCACAATACAGCATTTTTTTGGAACACGTATTCCTAGAAGGCAACATTTCTCATCCCACAAAATCACCACATTTTCAGATGAGAATGACAGATCCATATGTGCAGCACATGGGGACCAGGCTCATGTACAGCTACTACAGCTACAGTATTTAATCCAGAATGAGAAGAGGAGGCTTTAATTGCCTAGCACAATGCTCAGGATTTTAGTACTGGTGTTCAGAGCTTGCAGCAGGTCACCCTAGGGAACAGTAAGCACGGAAATAAAATGAGGAGCGTTGGAGAGTCCGTCCAGCACTGGAGTGGATTACCAAAGGCCAAGCCCAGCTAGCTTCCCTTACATGGGGCAAGACCTCCCATTTACTCCATGGTGATTTCATAATGGAATTCACTAACATCAGGACCTGCGTTTCCAGCTGAGGACCTGGGAGAAGATTAGGAGCAGCATGGTCTCATGAGGCAGGCAGCCTGAGGATGGAAAAGAAGGGAGTTGGTTGGACACAGAGCAGCCCATGGAGTGTGCAATGACATTGCATGGAAGGAGTCAAAAAGACATGGGATAAGGATCTTGGGTTTGAAAATGAAGGCAGCAAGCTGTGAGGACTGGGCAGCCTGGGACTGAGGTCCTGGCACAACGGGATACAATACAGCAAGCAGTATGCCAGGCTGGCAAAGCACACCTCAGCTACTGAAAATTAAACAAATAATTGAGAGATTTACAGCACTGAATTCACATTGAGGTCATTAATATACCTTTGAAATCAAACCTTCTTCCAAAAATCTACACATTCAAATAACTTAGGAAAACATCTGTGAATGTGTCCTCTTTTTAAAATAACCACAAATTTTAAAAGTATTTAGAAACCATGCAGATGACACCAGACTCACTCAAATACTATAAAGAGCAGCATAGTATATCATATGTATGCAGTATATCATTTCATATGTGTTGTAAAGAGAATTACTTTAAAACAGGCACTTATGTATTATCTTACTGGGCAAGAGTTAGCATTTTCACAAGATATTCCAGTGGTATGGAAACTCCATTTTGGACACCTGCAATGTCCCAAGTTTTCATTTCATCAATCAAAATATTCACTTATTTTATAGCTCCAAGCATTCAAACTACTTTGCTGCTTTGAACCACATTTGCCCTAGAAACTGTCCAGTAGCAGCAGTATATACACTGAGATGAGAGATTGTCTACAGAGAAGTAAAACCAAGTATTGACAGATCAAAAATAGGCCCCCCTTTACTACTCCCCCAAAAAATGTTAAGGACAGGAACGTTTTTGTAATATTGTAACTTTTTGATTCAGAAGTATGCTTTTTTTCTTGTAATACATTTTGGTTTCTCTTATTTCACTTCCAAGCACTTTGTCACACAAAATCCAAACCGATTATTTTGAAAGAACCACGAAATACTTCCTGAATATAAATGATGTAGAAGACAGGTCATTCTGTAACAGGTGTCAATAGACGTGCTATGCCCAGTTTCACCTTCCTTCACCACCCCTCCCATGGGTTTTTTACCTTCTGGTGGATTCTTATTCTGGTTGTTCCAGACTACCAACAATTTGGATAGACTAGGCACTTTAGACACCTCCGTGATGACTCGGAAAAGACTCTCCACCCGGTCATAGGTCAGAACTACGGCTGTGAAACCTTGGGACTGAGGTGGGATCAGTGGAAGGAAGAGTGGGTTGTTCACACTGCTCCATTTCTGTGAAGGAAAACAAGAAAACAGCAAAACAATTTGATTAAAGTGAATTATCACAGCAGGGAGTAATTCATATAGCCAGGCCCTAACCATCAGATTTGTAATTTGCTCAGATCAGACAGGCTGACTCTCCTGACTTCAGCAATTTCTCAAAACCTTTACTCCAATCTCTTTCTTATTTCATTTTTCATTTTTGTCTAGCTGTAATATTGCAAACAAGTAGAGGTTAAGGTAAAAAATAAAGTGGAAGAGGCAGATAGATTTGTAGAAAAGAAAAACCAAGGTGAACTGAACCCAGCCAGCATGGTTCAATTCTCATTTTCTAATCATTATTTCAAGACATTTAAAATTATAGTCAGGACTCAATAAACAAAGAGAAACTTAATCAGTACTACAATTTCAGAGTGAAAAAGTGTTAACGACAATAAAACTAAAGCAAGAAACCCACAAACTTGGCATAAAATGTGCACCCAAGCAAAAAGGGAAAAAGCAGGTAGAAAGAGGAACAACATACTAGCTTCCACAAAGTTTGTTCAATGGTGGAAAAAACTCACCTATTACATTAAAAAAAATTTTAAAAGACATGAGATGCAAAGATGAATTTCAGAGAATTATCTGCTCCTTGTGAATTTTAACTAGGGCATCCCTTTTAAGACTTTAAAGGTCTTACTTCAATACACTGTCAGCATAGGGAAGCCAGCCCAGATGGCAAAAGACAAGACAGACAAATAAATTCCCACTGAATGTGCCAACCTCCTTTGGAGCTGACAGTGTGGGGGAGGGAAGCAGTGGAGGGACTATTTGACAAGAATGAAAGCACCAGCATTTTAGTCTCAAATTTTCCATTCCAACTGATGTTCCAAGCAGGGGTTGGACAGAGAAGCAAAGGGAAAAACCAAACCCTTTGGGACAAGGTGAAAAGGGGAGTTGGGAAAGCAGAGACTGAGTGATGCTGTTTTGCAAGGAAGTTTTGAATCCTAGCCTGTAAAAACTATGAATGCTCATAAGAGGTTAGCAACTGCCAGCAGTTTACAGAAATACTGTGAAATTCTCCAGCTAAACTCATACCATAAGCCTGCTTGTATAAGGAGTAAAGCAAGTTTTACAGACTCAGAGTTACAAGGTCATATTTCTAGGAAGTAAACTTTGAAATTTTCTGTTTCCCTATTCAGTCTTTGGATTACTTTATACACCCAACAATTACCTTCCTCGTGTTTAATGGTTAGACACCTCTAACTAGAATGGCTTCTACGATGAGGAGAATAAAGAGCCTATTTACTGAAAGACATCATAACATTTTGACCATTTTGGTAAAGGAGAAAAAAATATGATGTGAATATGATTTCCTTCTATGAACAAATCAAAACTGAAGAGAGGATAAATATGTGAGGCAGAAAAGTTAAGCACAGCATTGGCACACTCTTTTGCCCAGGATGGTCTAAGAGTATGTTCCAGGCAAGGACCTGTCAGTAGGAATAATATGTTTTAGTAGACTTCCTGAAATAGTTGGAAAGACAGACTGGCCTTCAGCTACACACACTTTATCAGGTCTGGTAAACGCAGCACTCATCTTAAACTGTTCGTGAGGATCCTAACGGAAAACACAAAGTTCTAGTTTTTACCCAAGAGGAATAATAGGATAATGTAGGAACAGTAACAACACAATGTGGAACTCTGGTTCATGAAAGGGGCACAGCTACCCGTGAAAGCACACTCACTAATTCAGAAAATATACATCCATTACATCAGCAACTGATATGTGCAGAGAAAAATCTGCCTTCAGATTATTACATTTTCTAAAATTAAAGCTTTTGTACATACTTTGCTTGTTGTACAAGATGACTAGTGGCAGATGGGGACAGCCCTCTGATTTTACTGCAGCTTCAATAATTCCTACAGCAAATCACATTCTGAACGTGACCAGAGCATAATTCACCTCATTAAAGCTTTACTACAGACTTGTTTCCATACAACCCCCACCCCAAGACTCCTATTATCCAAATGACCCTGGTAATGTCAAGCAGCTTCTTAACTCTCAGAAACCTCTTTTCATTAATACTTGAAACAGAGGTTTAACATCATAATCAGAGTGCCAAGAAAATATTATGTTTCTGTCCTACAAGAAGAAATAACTGGTAGAGCCATCTGCAGACAATGTTCCATTTATTACTTACGGGTGAGAATTGCTACCTAGATTAATGGCTCCCATTTGAAGTTTTTCTAGAAACATTTTCTCTCTGTCCACAGCACTTCCTAACAAATTGCTTGCTATGATATCCTTTGAAAAGGGTTATTCCTTTTCCATAATCTAAGACTATTTTAGGTACTCACAGAAAGAAATACATCATGCATATGTGTGCAAGCACACGCATAGGTACCTAAAATGGTCACGAATTTCTCTCATAAGCTTAAGTTTTAGGTACATTCCTTAAATCCTAACTTCTACTACTTTCAGAAAGGTATGAAAATTCTCCCCTGCTGGTCATAACTTAGGAAAAATAAGGCAACTTTTAAGGAGGTTTTGCTCCTGCACCTACTAAAGAATGATGGAGGGAAGGAAAAGCCTGTAGACACATACTAATGGATGGGAGAACCATGCCTCTCATTTGAGAAAAACATTTCAAAAAGGCAATTAAGCATCTCTCAAGTGCCATTAAGAGCCAACCCCCTGCTGCCTGCCTGAAGAGTGTGTCTACAGTCTGAGACCTATTGACCCCACTTTCTGCAGGAAATCAGGCAAATTCAAGCCTCCATAATTTGCTAAAGTCTTCCAGATTTCTGCTTGGGAAAAGCAAACCATACAGGCAATTAATACAACAGCAACCTAATTATATCTCCATTATGGCAGCAAAGCATGAAATGGCTAATGACATAGGGATGGGTCCTCCCAGTCACTGCTCAAGCAACTAAGTGATGAAGGCACATTTGCTCCGTTCCCATCTTTATTAACATTGTTGATGGAAATTCACAGGGACTTTCACTCTCAGAGAGGAGAACAAACAGCAACAGCACATTGATCATCCATCACCTTTCTTTGACAAAGTGCTGACACTCAGTTATGGATAAGACAACCCTTCACTATCGCCCTCCTAATATAATTAGAAGAGCCAGGATAATTAATCCAAGATTAATAGGTTACTTGCTGTGAATCATTTTTATGGGCAAAAAGGATCAAATTCAAATGTTAGTTTCCTAAGAGTCATTTCATGTCACTTAAGTCTCGCAGTCTGAGTTGTCTAACAGCTCTTTGCAGTTCATGTGAAAATCCAAAGTAGTGCAACATGAGTGACAGGCTTAGGAACAGCCTGAAGCTGGAAGAGAGGAGAAGTCAGGAATGGTTATGTATGTACATAAGGATTCAAACTGCTGCAGCTGTTCTATGCATGCTTTGCACAAGTGTGCATGTGTAATAATACCTTAGAAACAAGGCACCTTCCTTTACTATAGCTCGATCAAATGTTGTCCTCCCTCTTGGTCATTAAAAACAACCTGATTCTACTTTAGGAAAAATAAATAAATTAAGGACAAGGTATCAAGGGAGCTGAATTCTCATTATGTGGGAGGCTTCAGACTGGACTCAATGTGGAGTCTTCAGGTTCAGCTTAGCAGGGAAGTTTGTAACAGACCTTTCTTAGCAGGGTACAGAAGGGAGATAGGTGGGAGCTTCAGGACATCAATGAACACAACTGGACTGAGAAATGGACAACCTCCATATTTAAATTCTACAGAGCCTCAAAGACATTTGTAAAATATGAGAGAGAACAAAGACGCAGTCCTATCCCAAAACTGCTTAACTGGTTGTTCATCATTGAAAGAGATTTGAAGAAAGGTACAGTAGACACATTAGAAGCTACATCACAGAATAGTCTCTGGGAAAACATGGCTGTGTAAGATGTTCCATATTAAAGAAGAATCATGAACTTCCCAGCTATCATTAGTGGGAAAACTCAGCAACAGCACTTAAGAATAAAATTTCACTGCTCCCATGAACAAGACAGTGAGCTTTCCTCCCTGTCCTTTCCTTTTTCACCCCAAGACAGTATTTTATTTTCAACACCTAGCCTGCTTGTTGTAAACTACACATTAGTGAAACCACACAATCTGAACAGTAATTCACTTTTAAAAGCACAGAGGTAAGGACAGCAGTGTGTTGAACTTAGTAGATAAGCAGTTCTTCTATACATGTAAGCAAAACAGAGATGTATCCCCTGCCACTGTGGTTTAGGCTTTTTCAGCTGGGTTGTTCTTAAAATCAATCTAACCTCAATGTGGTTTCAATTATGAATTACCAGACCAAAAAAAGCCTTGATTTATTCTATTTTTCTCCAATTATTTATGGTAAGTTTCTATTCAATACTTTGAGAAAGTATTTCATCATGCTTCCCATCCTCAAGTGGTCACAGGGCAAAACCAAAGGAATTAACCCTCCCTACTTGTCCTGAGCCAACCAAAGTGCTTACACCCAACAGAATCACAAACCAAGTTGCAGTAGCCATCATTTCATGTTTTAATGAAGATCATAAACCCTCGTCACAAAAATAATTGGCCACAAGACAGACAGGAATGTCTATCTACTGTAGAAAAATCCACTGTGTAAGAAAAGTATCCTAACCTCTGGGAAGGTAAATTAAAGAACCAACTGTTAAATCATGTTTCACACACACATAAAAATACCAATATTTACAGCTGAAAACATGTGGGATATTCAACCTATACATAATGGCAACACCAAAAAGAATCAATAAACTGAAATTTATTTAATATAGAAAAGAATACCTGTCTTTTAACATAATAAATAAAGCAAGATTTCATCCAGCTGATTGAAACTATCACATAAGTAGCTGGGAAGTACAGCAGGAACAGAAATCTAATATTGTTCAATGGAAAAAATACCAGATATGAACTGCCCAGAAAAGTGCTAGCTTGTTCTCATTTACAGGTAGATAAAAAAGTGTATGCTAATATTTGCTTAATGCTTTGGAGATGACAAATGGTACTAGGAGGGAAGCACAGTTATAACAGCAGCATTATCTGTAGACTGAGGACTATAAAATACTAGTCAAAGAGGTTAGGAATGGTTTAATTTTTTAACAAGTGTCAAGTGTCTAGTAATCGGCAGGACCCACAAAGTATTCAGTAAATGAACATCCTACTTAGGCTTTGCTAAATGAATGGCATTTTGGGCACTAAGATAATTTTGCTATTTTAATTTACACCAAATGATGGTGCTGTTTTCTGCCTCACTGGAAGAAATGAAATCTGGTATGTTTATTGTTCGCATACTGATATTCTCAAGTGATTATTAAACTCTGGTCTGTATCATCCAAGGTCAGAGCTCAAAAGCAGCCCCTGACAAAAAAAGCCATCTTATGTTTCATAGGTCTACATTATAAACAGGCTTGAAAGAATTTCAACAAAAGCAGCTGAAGAATTCTGAAAAAACCCTGTCTTACTCATTTTTCAGAAACCCATATATGTTAGTGAGGTATAAGGCAAAGAGGAGAATTAAAACAATCTACAATGAAGCATAAGTGAGGAAGTAATTGACATCTATTAGAGCATAACAAAGTACTTAATTGAAGGTAACAGATCACATCTCAAGCCCAAGTCATTATTTCTAATCCAGCCCAAACTGGTAACCATCAAAATGCACACCATAGAATCAGTCATTTTCTGGCTTACTTGGACGTAACTGATTGCCTCTGCCTAATGGATAATGGTTGGGCCAAAAAATACAGAAGAGATTAAACTCCCATGCTTGCAACAAAAGCCTGTCTGAGACATAAAGGACTCAAGTGGTCCAGCAATGAATTTCAGGCCCCAAAAGTATCATTTGCTCTTCTTCACTAAAAGGAGGAAATATCTCATAGTGCATTTTTATTCAAAATATTATTTCATAACATACTATATGCTACTAGTCTTCCATTTCCTCAACAGGACAGTGAACAAGTAGAAAAATAATCCACTTTATAACTATTTTTTGCTTGAGAAAGGCCAACAGTCTTCAGTCAGCCCATAAAAGCACATAAAACTGCTTGGATCGCTTCCCCTGTGCAATATACTAAGTATGGAATTAACTGTATATGCATTTATCTTCTGCATACCTTATACTCCCTACTGGAAAAACACCCTCCTGTACCACTGCTGGATCGACACTGTGGTGAAGATACTCAGGTAACACTCTTACTATTATTTTGAGCCAATATAAGTCAAACTAATGCCAAGACAAGCAGCCTTCAAGCCACCCAGTCCCTCTCTTGCACACACCCCCACTCTCTGTTTTTTTTTTCCTTTTGCCTGGTAAGTTTTATATGAGGAATATTATTTTGGCTAATTCACCACAAGTGAAACAGAAAAACCAAAAAGAAGGTTGCACATGAAAGAGGAAACTGTTATCCAGCTGTAGAAGAGTGCAGGACTGCTTCTTTGGGCAGCAGTATCTACTACAGTGGTTTAAAGTGTTTGGGAAACTACCAACTCGACACAAGATGGGCTGGTGCTTCTTTGTGTTGAGACTTGAGAAATATCTCAGGAACAGGAATAAAGCTTATCCATGTGCAGATCTAGCCATGAGTATGCCTCACTAATTTTATGCAAGTATTGTTTTCATGCTGACTGTACAAGGTAAAAGCCATCCCCTCAGATACAAAAATCAATGCAATTTTGCAGTAAAAACAATGTAATCATTCTTATGCTTGCAGATACATCTTAATTCCTACTTTGAAGTATCCAAGCTCAAAGAAAAGCAAAGAGAAGCCTACCAATCCTACTTTGCAAGTGACATCAAACTTGGGGCAGCCTTTTGTGAAAGATGCAGCTTTCTCAGCTTTTTCCTCATATGTGCTGCTGTTACAAACTAAATTGACTATTTGAGACCTCTAAAAATCTCTTTTATCTAGCATACTTACTGCTGCCACCTGCCAAATGTTTGCTAACTCAAAATGGAATCTATTCTATTATACTATAATCAAAATACTAAATGGCAGAACTATACAAAAACAGAGAAAATAGACTGAAAGCAGGTGATGAATCTAATTCTGGAGGCAAACACATGAAGCTACAATAGCCCAACAAAATACAAAGTATAATGTGCACCTTGGAGAGTTATGAGCCATTCTAATTGTCAAAGTAGAAATAACAGTTATACTGCTTTATCTGATACCTGAAGCAGCTATAACAATTAAGCAGTACAACAATTAGTAACCAGGACATTTCACCAAACTTTTTCTGTTACTTCTCAGGATGCTAGTGACATACTAAGTAAAATTAACCCCTACAAGCACAGACAAAAAACCCCCCACCTTAAACAAAGGAGGCAGGCAGGTAAGCAACCACGGCCAAGGGTTCTTTCTAAGTGTCCTTCTCTGAACAATGATCTTGCACAGCAAGCTCTTCTTTCTGTTAGAAAGGTGAACTTGTCACAGCACCTAAGTTCATAAACCCTTTAAAGCTGGCATTTTCCTGTATTCCATAGGCAAATCTGTGCTCTCTTTTTCAAAACCTCAGTATTCAGAGCACAGGGATCTGAGCTCTATTTAACAGTCTTGTACTGATTAAAGAAATTTCTGGCTAATTTCAGTAAGCCCTTAAAACAGTGATTGCACCTCTGCACCTCTTGTTAATGTGCCTACAGCTTCTACATACTCTTTCTGCACCTCTGTGCTCCTATCGAAACCACGTAACAGGAACAAAAGCACACAGAAGAGCATTGCACTTAATCCCTACTGACCACAACATCACATGGAAAAACAAGCAGAGCTAAAGGAACTGGGTGCTGAGTCAGCTGAGTTTGAAGGCAGAATACACATGGCAAGTTGTGGAGATCAGTTCTGGCCAGTAACATTTGAATTTATGACACCCAGTTACTAACACTTTTCACTGCGGTATTAATGTTAACTCACAAGTGCTTAGTACAAGTTAGCTACATCCTGGCCCTCAGGCTGACCTGAAATCATTTTCTTTAAAAGTTTCAGCCAGGGAATTTATTTAGAGAAGAATATGGCAATTTTCTTGTAAACAAAAAGGACATTAGTTACTTTGCCATCGTATCAAAATTAGAGGATACAGTTGCCATTTTCTGCTACCTCAAATGTACACATGCAAGTCCTTTCAACTGTAACGTTTCATCCAGGCTTACTAGAAATTTTAACAGTGCTGTGAGTGGATATTAGGCAGGAGCTAGGTGAGACACATGCTCAGGCTCAAGCAGATTATTACTGCCCAACAAGCAGACAACTTTGGAACTCTGACTAGTGAGTTTATTAAAAAAAAAAGTATAGGAGAGAATCCAGAAAATGTTTTTATGTTCCCTTTAAAGACTGAGTAATCCTTAAGCATTTTCTTCATTTCACTAAGTGTGTTTAAAGGTGCTTGGCTCTGCTAGCATAATTGTGAAGGTGTTAAGACGTTCTGATTCCCTTCTTGTGGAGTACTTGTGCAGATTAATTTCTTCCTTAAATACTGACCAGGGCCACATTTCCTCTCCAAGAAATGACAAAAGGAGATTATTAATGGCTTTGGCTAGGCAATGGAAACACAACTTCTGAAGCACAGCAATGAGCTTCTAACTCTTCCTCAGCAACTATTCACACTCCTTCGGCCTGAAGAGTTTAAAGTAAAACACACTCTGCTCCTGAGTACTCCTACCCAGCTTTCTTTCTCTAAACTATCACAAAGCAAGACAGCTAACAAGTTTGGCTTTATTAGTAAAACAAAACTATTTTTTATATTTTGACACAGAGAAAATTAACTGATTATGAGTGAAAATCATCTACAGAGTTTTATATAGTCAAAAATCAGAACCAGCTGCTTGGTGCAGGAGGTTAATTAATACTGCACCGTTTTTTCTTAACAGAAGTGAGTTCAACCAGTGAAATTTTAAATTAAACCAAAAACCCAAAAAAGGCCAAAAAAAAAAAAAACCAGCAAAACTTTGATCATCAGTTTCTGTATAAAATAAATTCTTAAGAAATAACACGGAGAAAATCGTAGGCATAGGAATAATTAGCTATTTCAACAGAATTATATTAAAGATCCTTGCAGATTGTTTGAGATCTTCAGCATTTCCACTATTTTCTCTGCAGTAATACAGACTGTGTCCAAATACATGTAGTGCTCCAAACTCTCCCCGAATTCAATAGAAATAAAGAAAAGTGCGTGTGTGTGTACGTGGGTGTATGCATCAAGGACAAATAAATAAATAAATAAATAAACAAGGAAGCAATTTAACATGTGCAATAGCAAAAGTTAAAAGTTCTCATCTTAGTGCCAGGACATAAAATGAACTGCTAGTTATTTTGCCAGTTGTCATAAAATATATTAGCTTCACCTGTGCAAGTTACCAGCACAACACATACACACACAAACTCACATACACAGAACTATTACCAAGTTTCATAGTGCATACCTTTTATACGAGGGGAAAAAAAAAAAAACAAATCCACAATTTGTTTTATGAGTAAATCAAACAAATCAAAACTTACCACAGCTGGGGGATCATTCCATTCTTCATAAGAAATGGCAGCATATGGGTAAATTCTATCATTGATAATCTGAAGGGTAGCGAGAGCAATTGCTTTCATTGATCGAAAATATGCTTCCCAGAACCACCTTGCCTGTAAAGAGAATAAAATTCACTTTCACATTGCACAGATCCAGAGCTTAAAAATCAATTTTGGCTTGCCATGCACAATCTGTTCCATGCAGTCTACATGTCAGGTGGAAATTAAATTAGGATGTATGTTTATTGTAGATAGAATATTTCCATAAAGCCTGAAGGCTTTAAACTCAACTCCACCCCCTAAAAGGACTCACAGCCAATAAAAAGAAGCAGCAGCATTATTTTGCAAGTGAGTAAACAGAATGAGAATATTTGAAGGAATCAAGTATTTTTACACTTATATGTTTTCCTCCTGAAAAAGGTCAAAAGCAGTTTGACTGTAGAACAAAATAAATTGTGGTTATACTCCATTTTTTTCCAAGGCAAAGGACTCCACAGTGCAGCTAGGTAGTCAAATAAAAGCATTCTGCCTAAAAGGTGGTACTTAGAAGTCACTTTTTAACATCAATATTAGAGACACCTGATCAGATAGGGAATTTTATTAGCCATTAACCCTACCAGACTAATACCTTCCCAAGTCTTCCAAAAAACCTAATATTTTTTATACATGTAAATGATCATGATTTTTACATAAAAGTATATGTACATGCCAATTTATTACAATCATTACTCTAGGCTAATTTCTGGCACAGTGTAAAACTGCTGAAATGAAGCATGAGTTTGTTATACACAGGTGCTCTGAATTTCACAGATGAGTTCTTCTAAAACTAAGGTTCTGTACAAGTTTTCATCTTGTCCCAGTTTCTGTGTAAGACAGAAATGCTAGAAGAAAAGCAGGGGTTCGGAAATGAAAATGCTGACTTATCTGACTCTCTGTTAGGATATATAAACATACTTTTTCAATTCCTAGAACTATCAAATGATCCTGTAGGTCCTCATCCAACCCAGAAGGCAACATGCTTAATCAAAACATGTAGTCCAAGAGTTCTGGCCCAAAAGATATGATTTTTTAAACCTTATTTTTCTTCAGGAAACTGCACCACCTTGAACTGTCCAGAAAGTAATTTCATTTGCAATCTCCCTATGGTTAATTAGCAACTATAAGAGTATGTGTTTGCATCTAGGAGGTAGAGCAATTAAAACAAATGCATTTTTTCATTAATTGGAACCTTTAGAAGCTTTCAGAGTCAGAACACAGCTGAAGACAATACACAAATTTGGGCAAGTGCTATTTTACTCTTGCTACAGATTTCTTAAATAGCAAAAAGGCTATACAGACAAGCCAGTTTTAATAACTTGCTATGAAAATATTAAATAATATTATTTACCTTATTTAGTTACTGCATTATTTACCTTATTTAATTACTGAAGGAATACCAAGCTTCTGGAGGTACAGATCTTAGGACGAACCAAAAATAACCCTTGTTTATCTGTTGTTAACAAATGCCAACACATCTCACTCTGCAGGTCAGTACTTTTCAACAGAAGACATACAGTGATTCCTGCATATACACTTCCTTTTGGATATTCCTAGACTAAATAGCAGTGCACAGGAAAGATTATAAGCACAAACTTACATATATTCATGCTTATGCTACCCTGTACTTTACTCTGAGTGTAAGCTATGGGATTTAGAACTACAGACTTGTTGCTGGCCCTAAAACACTACTCTGTGAGTTAAAAAAAAAAATCTGTAAAACAGATACAGCAGAATATTTCTGTAAATACTTAAGACAAAAAAAAATCCATCTTACAATTCAAAAAGCAAACTAGGAAAGAGATTAGTGCACTACATTTACTGTAAAAACAGCCATAACTCTATTTCAGGGTATTTCAAAATTTTACTACAGAGACTGATGGGTATGTCCAAAATGATACTACTCTGGAGCTTGTCATCCAGAGAGAGTGCAAAGCAACATCAGTTTAGAATAGAATCACTTCCCTCTCCTTATTTCTCTTCCTGGTAGGACTTAACAGCTGGGTAACAGGCTGATCACCAAGAACACAGAACAAAAATACTACCACATTCAAGTGTAAAAGCAGAAGAATTATACAAACAGGTAAGAATAAATAAAAATACACTAAATAAAGTAAACACCACACGCTAAGCAAAAGCATTAGTATTTCTTCCTCCACGCCCCATTCCTTAAGAAAAATGTATTATCCAGAACTCAGCAGCAACCTATCTAAAAAGAAAACCAGAAGCAGATTAAGAATTAAAATGGACCAGAACAGCTAACTTCTCTGTTCAAGTATCCTAAATAAACAGAAGTAGGAACACAGATTCCAAATTTTATTTTCATGTTAGACAACAGTTTAGAACAATTGCTGTAAGCAGCACTAAGTAGGAAGGAGAAACTATTTTATGTAACCTTTTAACATACAACTTTATAAGCAATTAAGTAACTATTAATAGTGTGAAATACAGGATTATGTATTCTATTGTTACTAAATGACAGCATTCCTTAAATGTTCTAAGATTGTTTATTAATACTGTAATATCTATTATTATCTAGCGTCATAAAAATCAAAGATGGTTTTCTTCCTTCAGCAAAACTAGGATGGATCTGATCTAATTTCTCTTTGCTTAAGGAATGCTTGCAGTGTCAGCCAAGATTACACCTTTATACCAGAAGCAAATCTGGAGAAGAGGGCAGAGGGAATTTATGTTTTATAGACTAATATTTATGTAATTAATTTTTTGTAAAGAGCCATAAAATGTTCCCACAGTTGGTTGTAATATTTTTGAAGTTATGTTTCTTTAAGGCAGAACTCAAAACCTTCTAAGGGGATTTGAAGTCCCCAAACAGATGTTTCAGGGTCTCATTACTTCCTCCCCACCTTGTTTGCTTTTATAAAGCAGAACTGATTAACATGGCTTGCTAGTGTCTGCTGCTCCACATGCTGAGTTACTAAATATTTTGGGAAAGTTTTCTATTGGGAAGATGTATGTTGATTCCATTTGAAATGTATTTTCTACTCTGCTTGGTGAGGTTGAAAAGCTTATGTTGGAATGTAAGAAATAAAGGGGATAAAAATCCCATGAACAAATTTGTGGTACAGGAGAGAGTAACAACAACAAAAGAAAAAGGTTTCTGTTCCAGACTCCTATGCCAACTTTGTTACTATTCTTACACAGCTTTACTGAGCTCTCTGTTTCTCTTTTCCATATCTATGAATTCAGAAAACTCAAGAGTAACTTCAATATACTAAGCAATGTTTTTAAGGTATGGTAATTGTAAATTACCATACCATTACTCATTAAAGCCACCTGAATGCCTTTCAGGATCTTGAAATAAACAATACATAAGTCCAGACATTGGCTTTCAGACAGCATTGATTACACACAGACTACAACTATGATAAAGTCAGACTTCTCCTTTCAACTTGAACTGAAATTAGCTTCTTGTACTCTAGAAGCCTGCTTGATGAGGTTTCCAGATTTTTCTAAGGAAACACACTATGTGGACCACAGACTTGTAGAAAATGCTAGCTTTGTATACACCTAAATATTGCTCAGGCCATGGGCAACCTAGGTGGTAAACAGAGACCAAACATCTACTTTGTACAACTGCCAAGACAACACAGATCAATGTACATTAACCTGTACGGCTTACAAGGAATTGAAAGCAGAAAGAAGAATGATAATTTCTCTTCTTCTAAATTTCTGGATAAAGACAAAATCTAGGATAGATCCAAAATGAAAGACAGAAAAGTATCACTTTCTATAACAATTTTACCAACATTTTGAAGAGTCAAATCTAGTGTAAGGTATGACTTGACTGACAATGAGAAATACATTATATTATTGGGTTGCCCAATGGGTTGGAAGTGACTGGAAATTCTCATTACACAATAGATTGCCCATGAAATTAATTCATCTGAATTCAATTTCTGCAATAAATTTAACAAAGCCATGACAACTTCATTATGGAAGCCAAAGACTGAAGGAATTGGAGACCAAATTCTCTCCTCTCGCCAAGCAGTGAGTGCTGCACACCAAGTTCACAAACACAGGCAGGCCAGTAAGTAGCTCTAGATCGTTGCCCTTCCTTTCTTCCTTCCTCCTGCCCCACTTTCAACTGCTGCATCCTAATTAGATCAGCCATGAAAACCCATCACTTTCTGTAAAGGCCAAAATTTCTTAATATAATGTAGTGTTATTAATTTATCTCTACAAATACACATGCACACCTTGAGAAAGACTAGCAATATCTGTAAGACAGATGTTCCTTAAACAAAGTAAGGAAGCATCCAGCCCAAAAGTTCAATTCCACTTGTTTTCCGTTCCAGGATTTAGTTCAATCGGACTATGAAGAAACTGAACAGACAATATTCAGCACATACCAGCACAGGGAAGAGCTTGGGAAGGGAGCATTTGCACTTATTTTCATACCAGACAAAAGGCAGCAGCATGCAGCAACAGGGCAGTCTACTCATAGACAGTAACATTTATTTAGGTAAGGTGTTATTTTCCTTAGAAATAAACACACTTGGGGGCCTAGCATCTCTTTATAAGCTCTTTACAAGCCAACACAGCATCAGGTTACAGAATGCATTCATATAATGTTTATAAGTTCTAGTGTTAATGCCACTAATGGTGCTCTGGTGTAGAGTGCAAGACAGATCAATGTAAATCTTTTGATTGGTTTGTGAAAAAAAAAAAAAAACCACTGGGTATAAGGCAAGGAAAGGACTACCTTCTGTAACATTTAGATCAAGGGGAAAACAGTCCGTGAAAGGAACCTTCTAGCCTCCTGTCTTTTCACAGCCCATGATTTGGTGGGAGTTGGTAAAAGCAGCAAGAGGGGAAAAAAACAAAATTCGCAAAAGAGTAGTAAAATTTAACTGCCCATAAACCACCACTTTTCTCAACTTTTAGGTCAGGCGCCATGATGCTGTGAGATTCTGCCCCACTGCAGCAGTTCAGTGTTTCCAAAATGCCTTGAAAGGGTTTACAAGGCCTTGAAATACAACCATTTTCACACCACCTATGGTGATTCTACTTAAATGCTTTTCCTTCTTAATGACTCTTGGTGTTCCTGGTTTTTACTCCCAGCTGGATTAGAGAAGTCTATACAAGCAAAAGAGTGTGGTCTACTTGCTGCAACAGCACTGGCCTGAAAACTCGGTGATCTTACTTTTAAACTTGGTTCTGTTACTTATTTACAGATAAAAGTTTGGCATTTATTTGATTTCTTGCTCCTACTTTAGCCTCTCAGCAGTATGTGTAATACTGACCTCAAAGAGATGTTGTGAGACTTAAACATTCCAAACCTTTCAAATTTTGGGAAGGATAGAAGAATAGAAAAAAAACCCAATAACTTAATCTTCTCTTTTTATTTGTAAATAGAAACTTTAAACTAATAAAATACTTAGCTAAGTAACTGAAGTAACTGACTGCAGTAACCCTTTGCTAAAATGTGTACCTTCAACAGAGATACAGAAAATATTACAGTAAGTATCTACAGCTCAGCTGTGCATGTGACAGCTCTGGACATGGAATTGCATGCACAAAGACCTGCTGAAGTCATATGTCATAGTGTAACACAATCAAACATTTTCTAAGTTATGAGACATAGCATGTTACCACCCACCCAGTCAACTACCCAGATTGGTCCCAGGCAACCTCCCCTCACCCCAAACTATTTCCATTGGGCAGTAGGATTAAATGGGCTACTGAGGTTCAAGAGAAATGGAATTTCTGTATGTTTGCCCTATATTAAAGATACATATGAATGTAGCTGATGTTATATAATAGTCAGATAGCAAACCTGAGCTCTCACGAGCCCTACTGACCTCTCCTGCAAAATGGGACTGAAGAGTGTAAGTTTCTCTTTTGGAGAAATATGCATTTTATAAAAAGTTTCCCAAAACAAATTCTGGGTTCAGACTGAGGAACCTATAGCCCCAAGTTCCCACATTTTTCTGCTTATAAATTGTAATCTGCACCCTCTTTCTGTACTGTTTTACTGTTCCTACATCTGGTTCCCTGTTCCAACAGCTTCCTTGCTGATCACACATACTACTTTTAGTATGCAGCTCTCCAGCAAAGATGATACAAGCTGGGCCAGCTAAAACCAGTGATATCTTTGGGTCTTTTACACAGGCTTACAAGAAAGCTTCAGAAGACTTTATAGTATTAAGAATTAAACAGCATTTTGTTGTTTCTAGAAAAATGTAAGAATTTGGGATTAAAGAAAATGTTTGATTGGTTTAGGACCCTTGGCAATATCACTCAATCACATTCAACACACCTAGAGGTGGCTGGCTCATTCTCTCTGTAATCAGTGCAGGAAAAAATAGGGTTATTCAGGCAGAAATTTACAGCTCTGGTACCTTAAAATACCGTCTTATAAATCTGTTCTTCTCTTGGTAAGGGAGCATGAGAGGATAAAATAAGCGACTAGCTGTAGGTCATGGTCCTTCTTCCCCTTGAAGTTCTGTTTTCAATAGTGACCTGAAGTCATCTCATTTTTCCCAGGGAGGTGTGAAGATTTGAAATGCAAATCTAGGCTACACAAATCTACACAAATGTAGGCTACATTTTTCAAAAATAATTCATGTGTTTCAGCCATAACAATAAGACTAAGAGAACTGTGCTCTGAAAAGCTGTCTCACTTTTGGGGTGCCAGTACAATTACCTGAAACTGGAGGTAAACTCTTTAGAAATTGCAGTTTGAAAGTAAAAATTAGTTTCTTGTCCCCATACACAGACTATGTAGGAATTTTAAAAGCTAATCCATTAAATCAATTAAATACTGGTAAAATCATGCTAACTTGCCTAAAACTGTAAAGTTTTCTATGTTTTATGGAATATCAGACTAAAAGCATCTTTCAAATTCAACCTAAACTGTCTGTGCTGCATCCGTTTCTCACTGCAGGCCTATCCAAGAAAAGCAGTAGTGCAGACAGTATATAAAGAGTGCTCAGAACATCAGCATGTCACCTCTAAAGCCAAAAAAATGGAGGTAAGCAAGGAATTGAAGTTTTGGAGGCCCCTGATCACTTCAGATAAAGACTAATCCATAATTCAGCATCAGGGTTATCTGAACCTTAAACCAGAAGTTCCTCTGCAAGGGAAAAAACAGGAATGAGCAGTAGAACAATGCAGGGCACATACTGTTGTTTCCAGTTAACTAAGGTTTGCTTCTAATGTAATCTGACAACAATAATGTAATGGTAACCTGACAATAATGTAATTATTTTAATATTATTTCTGAACTTCCATTCCATCTTTCAACTCTTGTTTCTGAGTTACGCATGATTCTCAAGTAAAGCCCTGAAAATACTCAATTCATCTATTTCATTTATACAGACTATATGAGTGGCCTATAGAGGAATATTCGTTAATAATGAGACATTTCAGCAGTATGAGCAAACAAAACAGTAATTTGTATCATTACAGTCAAATATTTTAAGAAAGAGATTCTAGACAGACATTATATGGTGCTGGTTTTTATTGTAATTCAGCTTCCAAAACAATCTCTTCAAAAGTGAAGCAGTAAATGGATTTAATCTTTTGGCTCAATATTCTCTGCTGCAGTAATTTCAGCTATGAAACAAACACATTTGCCTCCTTCAGATACAACAGAGAGTGAAAACTGAATCTTTCCATTACCCAAATTTCTTTTTTTCCTTTTTCTTTTTGAAGCTGCCAATTCATAAGGGGACAGAGGTCAGAGTTCAAAATGCTAATCTTACCCTTCAGATACCAGCCACTTGGGAGTAACTCACTTCTACTCACTCTCAGTTTTATTGCTGGAGACTACTTGCTGACTCTTAGAAGAGTTAAAAGAAAATGTTAGTGCAAGCTCAGATATTAAAATTAAGCTTCTGGCACTGCAGCCTTCCTTAGATTCTCCTCTTTGGTGCTTTGAAAAGAATCACACCAATTGTAGTAATTCATATGTACAACACATACTGTGCATATATGAGAATGGTTCTTAGAAGCGTATCTGTTAAAGTTAACATTTTCACTCTTGCTTCCACACTTCCACATAATTTTGGGAGTTTGAGGGTTTTTTTGATTTGTTTTAGGGGTGGTGGGTTTTGAAGGGTTTTTTGCTTGGGTCTTCAGATAAGGTTTTCATCTTCTGCTATGAAGACCCTTATTCTGCTTAAATATACGACACAAAAGAAGGTCTTTTCAATAAGAGTTCTCATTCTCTCTCATGAAATGGCAACTTTTTATACAGTTTTGAAATTCTGCATTATCTTTACCCTTCAAATACGGATTTCCACTATTCCTTGTCCTAGTCATAGCAACTTAATTCTAAAAATAGCAAGAACACAAGACTTGAATAGACAAAATACCACTTAGCACTGGTGTTATCCTCTCCCTCCACATATTTCTGCACCTCAAACTTGCTTCTTTGATTAATGAGTATGTCAACTTAGCAACTCTATTGCAGAAGGCAACATTGCACCAGCCAGGAAACCTAACTTACTGTTATGGCACCCTACAAATCCATGGTCAAAATACATTTCAATTATGGAGCCAACAGATACTAGCACTATGAGCAGCAAGGAACCACCCCATTCTCAGCTATGGCTGGGAATACTGTTGCAAAGTATGGAGACAGAGCCAGCAAAGAAAGCAGCAGGATGAGAGGAAAAAGCAACAAACCAAACCAAACCAAACCAAACCAAAACCCCACCCAAACAAAACCCTGAAGTTTCACGTAGCATTTACAGCTTTAAAAACATGTGAGATAAAAAATGACTACCATTTTCTGAATTCCCTTCGCTCCCAAAGGGCTTTCAGTTGTGTCTTCCTATTTACAGGCAAATGGCATGTGTTGACACCATAGAAATAACATAGCTGAAAAAGAGAAATACAGATACTATTCTAGGTTTCAGGTAAGTCATTATACCTACATAGTCATTGATAATGATGTAAAGACACAATAAACAGCCCACTCTCTTCCCTCCAGTTTCCAGGAGTTTCCATGGCTCTCTAATTACTCCAATTTCACCAGGCCATTACTGTTAAGGAAGTGGCAGGCACACCCAACCTGGGAAGTAGTCAAAAATACTTGAACCTGTATCATTCTTATTGAGGTGTTTGTCCTCCACACACTCCTTTAACACAAAACCAGACCTACAGTGAGCTAGAACTGTGTTATCACTGATTCAACAGCAGTCTGGAAAATAATAGAAAACAAATACATGTATGTAATTGCAGGGAGCATTCAACTACTGCATGACCAGAAGTTGGGGGGTGGGAGGATGTTTTATCCACATTTCTTGACAAGTGATGGACAGCTCCTGAAACTGAAAGCAATAGGTTTCCAGTCCTAGGGGTATTGCCTTCAAATATGTCTATGTTCTCAGGGTAGATCAGTTTTCCCTGCTGCAGACATCCTGCTGAGAGGTGAGGTCCCAAGCAAAACACAGGAATCTGACTGCAAGTCTTTGAGGTGGCAGGAGCCAAGGGAGGTTCAAAGACAAGGCTGGCTGGTGGGCAGCACCTCTGAGTACTGCAGAGGTTAGAGGTTAGTAAAGCAGGAGCCACTGGCCAATAAAACAGTGTTTGGAGAGCCCACTCTATAGATAAATTGGGGATCTGTTTACACCTTTCCCAGCTTTCTGAGTTACACACACTGATGCTTCCCACTGTGATCTTGTCCTGTGTCCACCAGCATCTCCCTTCCTCGGCAGCTGCCCTGCTCTCTGCTGGTTGGCTTTATAACATAGCTAAAGGATGCTTGGAAACTTTTAATCAGCATCCAGCATCAAAAATAAATAAATAAAAGCACAACTGCTTTTATTTGTGTCAACTGCTGCAATAAGATCTGGCTTGTTTGAGATTTCCCATGACTGCTGTACTAATGCTGGGAGAATAGAAGCTTAAATTCCCTTGATTAGAGAAGCTAAACACAAAGCAAGCCCAGTGCCAATCACACACATGAAAGGACAGCTTTTTGAAGGAAGAAAAAAAACTCTAGGTAAGGTTACCACCATATTATAGCTGTCAAAAATCAGCACATACCTCAATTTCAGAGCTTAAGCTCTATACCAGGAAGAACTTGCCCTTTTGATGAAGGCATGTTTTGCTCAGTTTCCTGTAAGCTATATAGCTCTGTTTTATGTAAGCACAAACATAATACACATACCCCCATACACACAGTTCTCAACACTGGACAACTTAAACCACAGACATTACTGCCAGCATTGCTTGAATACAAATATATCTTACTGACTTCTCTGAGGATAAAAGCTGAAGGACTGGCAGTCATGAGAGTTTTTTCCATGTCTACTGGAAAAATTCCATTTAGGACATGGTTCTGCTTTTTTCCTCCACATCTTAAAAATAACTGTCTTAGCTTGGGCTATATAAAAACACTTCATCCTTCGTGGCTCAAACTGCACATGGCTGTATGGCTATCTGATGAAATGGGGAAGGTGAGTATTAACTGCTGGTTGTGATAATACTATGTGGTAGCCACACTACAATGAAACAGGACGGAAAATAAATTTACGTGAAAAAAAATCATTGATAGACATCAACAAGAGTTATTTATTTCTTCTTGGTAAACATCTGGAATAGCACGCTACTCCCTACTGCATAAAGCCAAATTTTGTAAAAAAGAGAAGTAATATCAAAGATAAATATTAAAGCCTATGTAATAAGCCCTTGCTACAAAAAAATAAAACAAAAAGGGAAGTTTCCAGTAACCAGCATTTGCATTTTTATGATGTATTAATCTTTTGCTTCATCCGAACAATTAAAAAATGTGAAGATAGAGTTGTTTTCCCTCTCCCCTTGATACATATTGGCTACTACACATAGGTAGGAACAGACCAGAAACTAAAACAGTGGTGAGAGGAAGAGTGCAGGGACTGGGCTGGTGCTGCTATCCTACTGAAGCATTTCAGAAAGTTGGTTAATGGGTGCAGTACTCAGGCTCAGGCTTAACCTCACCACCTAATCAGGATGGGGAAAGTTCTTCCCAGTGTCTCAAAGGGCATCATTGATACATTTTGCCTTTGTTTGCTATAGTGTTGGGATGCATATTTATGGTAGACTGCTGTGGGGGGAATAGAGATTCTGTGGATCCCCTGGGACCAGAATTCCACTACCAGAGTCTGGTTACAGGAAACTGTATTTCTTAATCTTAACCATAATCTACCAACTTCTATCCATGATTCCCTACTCCAATATTAGCATCCTAGAATATGCACACTCTCTACAATCCTTCTCTCCATAGCATATCTACAGAATTAGGATTCTCACCAGGATTCAAAGACAACTAATGCCAGGTGCCATTTTAATTTCTGAATAGCATTCAAAATTGTTGCTAATGGAAAAAAAAAAAAAAAAAGGAAAGGAAGAAGCCAAACCCCAGATACAAAGTACACCATTTGCAAGCCAAGGGGCACTACGGTATATTCCTAAAACAGCCCACTATTCAGTTTGTAAAAAAGACACATAATTTTCCTACCTCCAGGCATCTAAGAAACTATTCAATATATCTGCATAATTTACAGACAAAGATTAAAGGAAAAGCTCTCTAAAGATTATCTGGCAGCAAATTGTTTCTATAGAAAATATAAGACCTTTCTAATTTAAAAGCCAAATGTCTTCCTACTGTCTCATGAGATACATTTGATATAGTCATCAAAACAGGATGAAGATTTCTAAATTCCATTATTAATATTATGACTTGACCTTGTACAAGTTATTTACATACTTATCTACTCATCAGTAAAATGGATACAAGACCAAGGTGTATTTACTACTCTACTTAATATACTCACATGCAAATTACTACAGCAATGCAGTGTATTTATGCTATACAGATAAATCCTGAAGTTGTAACACTTTCAATAATTAAAGGGGGTAAGCAAAGCATGCAGATTTGATGAGGAATGTGATGCGGTACAGACTATACAGAGGGAAAGCACAGAGTAACAAAGAAAGGGTGGAACACCAGGAGATATGCTTAATCATCCATTTGTCTGCAGCTAACTGCTTCATGTGCACGACAGAATATTTTCAAATATTCTTTCTAAAAGTACATGCCTTTCCAATTTCTGGATCATCTGGTTTATCTGTAGTCTATCCAAGTTGTGTATAGCAATCTGCAAAGGGTAAGTACCAAAAATCCACTGTGCAACAAGATACAGACTCTTAAAACACAGACTCTTAAAATCTGATCTGAAAAACAAAAAAAAATTGTCTTAAAATAGCATAATTTTCCTCTTACAATCAAGTTTAACCTTTTATTGTTTAGAAGCTGCCAACGTAGATACAAAATCAGCCCAAATGTATCCTATAAAAATTATTCATGGAGGTGCTGATTGGTCTCAAATTTCAGAGCTCTTTCTCAGAGATGCCACGAAGGCAGTTTTCTTCATTCTGAAAAACAACAAGGCAGGACAGGCAAGAAGAAAAAAAAAACCTAGGATAAGGATTCTCTCTGCAACAACTGAAGGGAGCGGGGAGCAATGAAAGTCTCATATATAAATGCCAAGGATTCTACAACTCCCATGGTGATCCTGGCAGTAAGCCAGGAAAAAGTTTTTTCTTTCCTTTGCTGTTTGCGGCAACAAATCTTTCCTCTGGGGGAGGGGTGAGAGGGCTGGAACTAACTTCACTGCATCTGATAAGATGGCAAATTGTCCAGGCCTGACATTTATGGGGGACCCGGAGCTTCACTGAAGCACTCTGGGAGGATTAAAGCAGGGTTAGGCTCTGCAGTCGCACTCCTTAAAATGCTACAAATGGCAGACAGATGAAAGTTCGCTTAAATTTGATAATGATGATTCTAAAGAACCCAGAGACAGAAGCTGTCCCCTGTCAGGGAAAGAACTGCAGCTGTAAGTTTAATATTCTCATTAAAAGGACTTGTAAAAACCTAAGTATGCTCAAAGAGCATCTAGTGTCCAGATATTGAAACGAATTTCTGTTTAATTGGTTAACAAGAACTAAATCCCATCTCTTTCATGTAAGCTGCACCACCCACAGGAAAACTCCACCACCCATTTGCTTTAACTCTATCCAAGACCATTTCACTGCAAGAATGGGATGTTTCACACGCTAGCAGTGATTGCCTGGAGCCAGCAGAAAGGCTCATATAGCTGTCAGCAAGCTGATAAGAGTTGAAATTACTCTACAGAGCCCTCTTTAAAGAGGAGCCAAAGAAGCACATTAAATGAAAGGGAGGAGGGTCAGAAAAGCCAGCCACTCATGTTGTTTTAACGTGGCACTAAAACAAGTCATTGATTTATGCTTGTGTCTTCAGCTCCGTTTGACCTGGAGTCTGAACTTTTCTTCAGGTCAGGGCTGAGGCACATGGGATGTGCACAAGAAAAACCACAACAGCTTGTCCAGGTATTCCAGCTGTGGGAACAAACATCGCAAACTACATGTTTTCTATGCACCTTTTTTCACTCTGCATTTACATCCTTTTTTAGCCTTTAATTGTCCACACAGGCTAAAAACACAAGAGGTTGTGATTACCTAAAACTTTCATTAATGAAAAGCAAGAATGATACATGGCCACTATTTGAGAGGGTGCCTTGTGGGGCTTTGGGAAAGTGAATTACATATTCATCCAAAGAAGGAAGATATACATCACTTTCAACAGTCTCTCACTGAAGTGTTTGGCAGCCAGTGAAGTCAAGATGCATTTTAAAAAACACTGATTATCTGACAAGGTTATTACACAGGGCAATATAATACTGAAGTCTTTTGTAAACATGAGTCCTGAAGCTGCATCACTGTGCCTGCACCAGCCCTGACCAAATGGACTTCTGTTCCCATATTTTCCCTCTGACAACACTCCACAGGTACCTCAGGAGCCCCCTCCCACAGACACAGCAGGCATAAGCCACCACTTCCTCAAAGTACTCTCCAACTTCCAGAAGTCTGCAATGCAGGAACTTTTAAGCCAGAGAGTATATCTTTGCATTCATCTCTGACAGATTTTCCTTCTCTGGATTTCTTCATTCTGCCTTTTATGTCAATAAAACCCCTTTATTCACACAAAATGATAAAGCAGTGATTCCCACAGACTACCTATTAGTTCTGTGAGATCATCTCCTTTTTTATTTTTTAGACCAGATTCCAAATAATAAAAGTAAATGAGACATCAAATTTAAATGTATCAAACTATGTACAGTCATATCCATCCACTTTTTTTATTCCCTTCTTATTTTATAGTTCTGTTTTATATTCTTGCTTCATCACCAATCATTCATTTTCAAGATGAAGAGTGTTAGGCTATTTAATCACTCTTCTCTTGAAACTTTTGATCACCCTTGTTCAATTATATCATTTTTAAGATGGGAGAACCATAGCTACAGACTGTATTCATGATGCAGACACACATCAGATTTACCTAGTGGCATAGTATTTTCCATCTTGTTCTCTATCTCTTCTAAAAATTCTTTGTATTATTTTTTATAATATAACTGACTATGGAATTTATACTTTCATGTAACTATTTATTACAGCTCTTAAGAAATCTTTTCCAAGTGATTGCAGCTAGTTGAGAGGCCATAACTGCCTATGAGAAGGCTGTTTAAATTGCATATATACCCCTTTGTATACTGAAATTAATTTATCACTTTTACCATTTGGCCATTTTGTACTTGAATTTCTCTGGCCTAAGGTGTGCCAGTTCCAAATAAAACCTTTTCCAAAGTAGATAATTCATAATGGATAAATGCAAGTGGTTTTCTATGACTGTTAGCTCAAGCTGCAAAGTTTCTCTTAAAAGACCATGTTATTCTGGGGTGCTTAACTCCTACACAGGTACCTAACTTTATGGGATTTCTTATCTCCAACCTCTCCACTTCTCTGTACGTTTGGTTGAAATTGGGCAGTAACAGAAATCAGAGGAGAAATGAGCATGAACATTGTATGTGATCATACCCATGTTCCCCTAGAAAACCAGGATGAAAAGAATTCCCACACTTAAGAACGCCAGCTCTTCATCCTTGTGCCCTCAGAGCACAAAAAGTCATCCAGTCTTACAGAATAGATATGAATTAAGAAGTTTTATTTCTGGGAGATGGGGAATATTACAAAGTCAAAAAGGAATGGGCACACAAAGCCTTCTTTTGAAAATAAACTCCTTACCTAAAAATCTCTTCAGGGACAAAGAATACCTAAATAAACAGAAGAATAAGCCTTCTATTCCCATTACATAGTACTTATATACCTATATTCAGTACCATATTCTGATTCTATGCCTTAATGAGTCTATCCATGTTAAAAGAGTTCTAAGCATGCTGGTATTAAGTGAAGAAAAATATTTACAAAGTGCCTATATACTCAGATAGACAGATTTACCTCACAAAAAGAGGGTGGGAAAAAAAAAGTACAGAGGCTGAGATATAAGCTGAGGAAAACTTTCATGCTAAAGACATTTATATATCAACTACAGTGCTGAAACACGTTTCCAGAGACTAATGGGCTTTCAGAGCAAAACCTTAAAAAAAAAACCAAACTGTTGCAAGGGGAACTATACAAGGCATGGGATAAAGTAATACCAGCAAAGTTTTGTTTTGCTTTTTTTCCTTTACCTATTTCACTCTTCAGAAGCAAGACAAAATTTCAAATTTTACTCTCTATCATACATATCTATTACATTTACTTCTACTTCTTCCCCTCCACTTCTAGAACTTTGCTATTACCTGGGTGCTGGTTAGAGGTGCAGAGAAAATGAAAGCATAAGGATGCAGCATCAAGTCTGCTGATCAGTAGCTGTGCAGCTAAGCTGCTTATCAATTTGCCTCTGGGCACTTCTGCCAGTGTTTCAGACTCCATACAGAACTATTTGTGAGAGGGGGATGGTTCAAGGAAGCTTCAAAGAAAATGAGAATGACAACATTACTGTAGAAAACAGACAAGACAGCAATCCCAGAGATACATAAGTTTCATCCAGACTGCTATTAATTTTAGCAGCTCACTTAGGAGAGGCTGGTTTTGATGGTCAGAATGTTGCAGTTTATAAGAGCTGTTACATGCGAGTATCCGGTTTTCAGGGACATAGGCTGAACATGCAGTATTGAAAATATGTATCAATTTTTTACAACAGTGTAGACTAGGCTACAAGCACAGAAACTGTTCTCTTTTGTGAGGACAGACAGGAAACTGGACTGGGAATTGTTGAGAGGAAACTGTTCTGCAAGTTAGAACAACAAAAGCATAAGTTAATATAGGTGATCTCCAGAGATCTCAGTGCAATCAGGTATTATGTACGACAGTAGAGTTAATTCTGATTTCCCACACTCAAGCTCTGCTCAAAGCAATGAATCTCTTTCCCAGTTTATATCATGTACTGTCTGATAAAAAACTGAGCAAAATAACATGGTGTTGTAGGAAATCACAGCTCAGGTCATACCAGCTACAGATCCTAGCAGATAATGTCTCCAAAACTGAAACACCTGTATTTTATCCTCTTCATGACAGTGTTACGTGATGCCCATGATAGGTGTACAAACTGGAAGAATTCAAATATGAGTTCTTATGTAACTGAAAATGTAATAACTTCTCTCCAAGAGACTTCCTCTCTTCCCCTGCTGATGTATAGCTAGAAGTATCTCCAGAAACAAAGCAAAAAAATACACATAAAGAAAATTTTACTCATTAAAAGCAGACAACCTATTTCAACTTGAAAAAAATTATATACAGGTATATGTAGGTGTACATATATATGTTTATGTGTACGTTTTAACCTTGATGTATGATCTCCAGAGAATCTCCTGTAATAAAATACTGCAAAAAAAGTACCTAATCAACAAACAAAACTGGCAAGCTAACATTTACAGTAATATTTGTTTTAATTATGATGTTTTCCAGCTAACAATAAGAATTATATCATAATACAACCACTGAAACCAATGCAGTGGACAGCAAGGTTCCAATCCCACAAAGGTTATCAGACCCAGAAAGTCTGGCAGGTATGATGAATGCATGCTTCAAGCAGGAGAAAATCAGAGCAAGGATTTGTTCTATTTGCCTAAAAAAGATTATCTCAACCATACATGTCAGGTTACTGGTAGCCCACACAATATCAGTGTTTAAGTACTTTTCACCATATTAGATGGCTGGAATACAGAACCACCTACCAGCAAGGGAATTTCAGAGACACTTACACAGGGATTTTGCCTTGTAAATAAGGTTGACAGGACATGAAATGTATGGATAACAGGTTTAAGTATCGTCAATACACAAACAGAAATAAATTCATGAAGATGAAAGACAGACCTTGTGATTTCATCCTGTTACTTTTACTATCAAAACACACAACAAAAGCAACAAGATGTGAGAGGAAGCTTTAGAAAAACACATCACACCTTCAGTCAAAAGAATCACATTTTCCAATGATGTTCAGTGATGTTTTGAACCCAATGACAATGACTATCACAAACCATGTATAATCCAACAAAATTCACTCTGAACAGAGACTATATCTGTATTACAAGCACTAAAATATCATATATTTTAAGTTAATTTTTTAGAGTTACAGATAATGTATATATCACCCAAATTAAGAAGGCTATTGTTGGTTTGTTTCCTTGTGAATGTTTAGGGGGTTTGCTCCCTTGTCTTCATTTTGTTGGCTTTTTTTTTAACAGACTAGAGTTGTTGCTTGATTTCATACTTTAAAATTGGTGTTTAAGCTGTCAAGTGCATTGTCAATAGCTGGAGAATACTATCCCGAAATGATTATTTTATGTTGTTAGTGAAATGGACAACAAGAAAATTAATGCACACTTTGACAGACTATAAATGACAGTTTTCAAGCTTTATTAGGCAAAACTCCCTAGTGTTAACATCTCTAAACCAAAAATTACATCTCTAGGAGTTGTAACACCAAGGTTATTTTTCCACCTCCTGGTTTTGGTGGCACGTTGGTGCTGCCAGCAGGCCCCATCAAAATGCTACATTTGTGTGAAGGCACTAAAGAGAAAGGAGACCCCTGACGGCTGCTGTGGTATTTGCAGACTCTCAGAACAGAATGAAATGAAGCTGGCAATAGAACGCAGGTGTGAAAGATATTTACTTCTAAATCTGAGAGTCTATTTTCTCCCCATAAATCAGTATTAATATACACTGTGCAGCTTTTAGCACTGCCTAAGTAGAAATAACTCAAGTATTGTAGGCTACACTTTAACAAAACCATGTCTTGGGGCACTTTTTACAAGGACCAGGCAAAAGATGACTTTGTCACTCAGGTTGGGCAAGGGAATTTCAGAAGCATGAGTTACAATTCTTGAAGAAATTTGATGACAGAAATCCCATGCATCTTGAAAATTCACCTGAGATCAGATAATTAACTTTTTCCTTAAATACCTAGCTCTTACTTCCTCTATGATTTTCCTGATGAGGAACTGAGGCATTGATAAGAGTATCTTCTAACCTTGTAACAATATATGCTCAGGTACAATAAGATGTCCAGGATGAGATATCCTAGATAAAAGTGTACATCATATGTTAATAGTCTCTTTGCTGGGCTGACATTTCATGGTCTCAGCTCTTGCAGTCATCAAATAAGTAAAATCTCTCTCTCAGAGGCATCATGAACTTAGAGAAAATATTTGAAATATTTTGGACTTAATGCTCCCCTCACATTTTAAGTGACTAAATTTTTCTACAAACCAAAACTTCTTTTGAAATAAACACAGACTCTTGAACTTCTTTACTACAATTTAGATATCATGTACAAAAACAAAACAAATACACGCCATGATATCATCAGAAATAGGTTAATAGGTGTCAGTAGGCAGCACACTTACATTCAGGGAGAGCTTCCATCCCACTGAAAAGTGATGGCAAATGCAGATGTTTAGCATAAAGAAAGAACAGGGTCAAATAATCAAAATATTAACATGAGAGTACAGTGGATGTTTTCTGCTTTCAGAGCAAGGCAGGTGTATGAACCCAGACTCCAACTGTATATAAAGGAAAGTAATTTTAACACAGTACATTGCTTTACCTGTCTTTGCATCTCTTCAATCTGTCGCTGGGGGATACTTTGCAGAATACTGTACATTTCAGGCATCTTTTCTTCAGGGATAACAACAGAGGCCCTATAAGCAAAAAACAGAAAACATATGGCAAGATGAGAAGAAAGAAATTCAACATGAAAAGATGTCAACTGCTTTTCAACCCAGAATCTTTTAATATTTTAATTAGACATATTCAAAAGACATAAGCAAAAAGAAGCAGTCTTCTCTCAGTGTAACAAAATACTCTGTAGCAGTTCCTTCCCAACAGCAGCCAGTCTGCCCACAGATAATGCCACCAAAGTCTGTAGACTCATCTGTCCAGACAATCTAATAACTATGAAAGGGACAGAGACCCAGAGATCCTGAATTCTCATCTCTAGATTGCCACTGACTTGCTGTCAGCAGTAATTTTTGGAGTGACCAAACAGTAACAGCTTATACAGTGTTACATATAAAAGCAGTAATTTTTGTATATATTATCCCTATGCCAAGATTAGGTAACTGGGCATAGTCCATGCACAGAAAAATAATCTAAACTCCTAACACAGTGTACTCAGTTACAAAGTAATGATACCTTTCCATCTCAGATAAACTTGGGAATTATGATGCAATATAGAGAATTAGCATTTCTGTGATGCAATGTTTAGTATATATTTTCTTTAAAAGAACCGGAATGGAGACCAGTCCTCATTGAATTCAAGCACAGGATAATACAGCAAATCTGTTTTAGAAGAAAAAATGACTGGCTACAGAATAATCAAATGTTCTGTCATATCAGTCTCATTTATTTTCCTCTCCTATTTTTGATACATAATAGATCAAGGGCAAAGACAGAATGCATCTTACTCTGTATTTCATTCCCTGTAACCCCCAGTACACTTGACTTCTCACACAGGTTTGATTCAAATCACTGAAGGCAGTGAAGTATCTTAGGCAGTGGTTCGATATACAACAGTGAGGGTACAGACCTCTTCCAGTCCAGAACCTCAGAGAAAGGTAAAATGTAGGAGTCAGCAATGATGACTGGGACACAGCCAGCTTGAAGAACATCACTTAGCACAGCCTGTCCCAGACGGGCTCCACGTAGAACAACGCAAAACGTAGACTCCTGTCAACAAATGGTATCCAACACACAGATGAGGAGAAGAAGGAAGTGTTATATTTGCATTGTGTGTGTGTATGTGTATAGGCATTATGTTTTCCTGCCCTTCCCTTCACAAAAAAAAAACAAGTCAAAAGGAAAACCAACTTGCTCTGTGCAATCAATATATTCTGAATTATTAGTTAATTCAAAATAATTATACAACTTTATCTTCCAGAGGCTGGGAAAAATATCATAAGTGGAGGAGTGAGAAATGAGCGGGTGGGACAATTCTGTGCTTTATTTTAATGGCCAAACTTCAGAATTCAGTTGAGAAAATTCAAGGAGAAAACTAAGTTTAAAACATTTCAAAAGTCTGGCACAACAAGAGGAGCAACAATTAATATGAACTTATTTGAGTATAAACTGTATGAAGTCAATTTTCTTCTGTTATAAGGCAGTGCTGTTCTATGGATAGCAGGGAAGTAGCGGATTTCGTATCTCAAGTTTAAAAGTCATTTGATACCATTTTCACAGGCAAATTACGAAATCAGGGGCTAGATAAAGCCCTCATAGGCTTTACAGTTACACAAATTGCAGTTACAGAACTCGAAGTATAAAGTAGTTAACAGTGGCTCACAAGTAAAACAGTGATGGACCAAGTAATCCTTCCTAAGTGCAACAGCATTCAATATGTCCCTTAGTTAACTGAGTAACAGAGTTAAGACCATACTTATTAGACCTGACAATACTTATGATTTTGTAGGATTAGCAGGTATAATGGATAACAGGATTAGACTCTGACATTATATGCATAAATCAACTAAGAAATACTGGTACGTATAGAATTCAACACTTAAGGAAAAACAGCAAACTGCACAAATATAAAGCATGAAGTAACTGGCTAGGATTTGCACTTTGCAGAAGAGGACATTTCCTACAAAAGAACAGGCAAAGAAAGGGTATTCATGTGACAGCAATGTTGCACTGTTGAAAAAACAAACCATTCCACTCACAGGTAGTATTACAGTGCAAAAAAGAAGTACAATTTAAGAAATCTGAAGGCTTCGCTCACTCTTCACAGTAACAAAAGACGTCAGACAGAGCAGGGTTCAGTCTTGGGCAATGCACTTCCAGTGGTAAGTAAAGAATGATTACTTACCTTGAAGGTATAATCTACAAGGATTGACTATATCAATACTACTTATTCTGAAGGAATGAGGGCAGGAGTAAGAGGGCTTCAAATATAAAAAAAGTTGTTGCAAAAAAGAATATAATCCACTTACTCATGTCCACAACACTCAAGAAAAAATGCCATGAGTTTAAACTGCAGCAGAGAAAACTTCTTGACTATGTTGCACTCACCCTGTATTTAGGGACTCAATGCCAACTGAGGAATCTTGCTACAGATTCAAGATCACAAAACATATGCTAGTAGAGTTCAGCTACACAACAGGGAAAAATCCCAAGTCAGTATTATCCCTAAGTTTAAGAAAGAAAAATTATAAAGTTGATACAGGGGTTCCCACAGATAAGAAAACATTTTTCCAGCTTGTGAAAAGTACATGGCCTGAAGAAAAAGAGCCAGAAGGCTCAGCAGGGCAGCAAAACATCAAGATGGAACCAGGAAATACAAGGGGGTTTGCTGGCTCTTCACTTGTTTCCTAATGTAATCCTAAGACCTGTGTTCATACCCATAGAGTACTAAGAGCATTGAAAATCTCATCCAAGAGAAGACTGCAAACAGGAAGCATTAACAACCCAGAAGTCCAAGAGTCTGTCTAGTAGGACATCTGTAAAGGCAGTGCTGAAAAGGATGAACTGCGATCCAAATCCCCCTTCCCCCACTCTTAGACAGGAAGAGAAGGAAAAGAAGGGTGTGGGGAATGCAAGGAGCTGAGAGAATGAACACACATTTTAACCACTGACTCACTAGATCACACAGAAGCAGGTGGAAGAGACTAGTAAGGTCTGGGAGAGACAAGAAAGAAAAAAAGCAGCCCAGATGTGGACACACATGCTCATCTGCCCAGATAACCATTTTTCCTGTCTAGACAAAGGTTACTATAAATACATCTCCTCACATCACCACTGTTATCAGCCAGACATTCCAAAGGGAAATGCAGGGCTCTGCAAAGGAAAGTATTTTAACAATCTCGGCATGTGCCAGCTCTCTTCTGAGTTATAAAATCATATTTAGCAAGATATAGATATAGATTCCCTGACTTGCTATCCTTTAGCAATCCAGTCTGTATTTAAAGAAATAAAGCAAACAAGTTGGTGGTTTTTTTTTACTCAAAGTTTAAGACTCACGGTGACCCTTTACTCCCTCTCCTCCTCCTCCACACAGAATTTTAAACATATTTCCTACAAAACATAACAGGAGGGGTGGAAACTTTGCCTTTCCTCAGCTTGTTTGTTATTTTACCATCGTTTGCTGAAGTTCAAAGCCAGATTATATGCTGGTGGCCGCAGACAGAGTACAGTGGCCTATGGCATAACTCACTTCACCACACTGCATGCCAAAGCACCTCTGTTAGTGAATTGCCAAGAGACACAGGGGTCTGAGAACACTATCTAGTTTTATCTTCACTGACACATCAAAAGGCCTTTGGAAGTTGGGCCAAGGCCATGAAACACATTTCACCTAGATGTTTTCATAGCTGCATGCTGACAAGCCTTCTAGCTCAGTCTGTCATATCTATACAGATAGTTTTGTACAATTTAACTACTAAGCTGCATACAAAAAATGTAATTGACTAACTCTCCCTTTTTTTGGCCCAAATATAAGAGCATAAGTTCTTTAAAGTTCATGTTAACCTTCTATCCAATTAACAAAGCCATCTTCAGCTCCAAGCTTCACCTAACAAAGCTTGGACTGTCAGATTTGAGAAATCAATTCCAAGTTCATGCCTGCTGAGCCCTTTTGCCAGCTATTTTGGAAGGTGTAGATTGCCATGTTCCTCTCCAGTTTTGAAGTGAACAACTTTATCTGCCTCCAAAAGTTTTTCCTCCCGTTCCTCCATTTTAGCATCCCATTGCTGCTGGATTTGGCAGTATCTTTGTGTAATTTTTTTAAGTTTACATGACACTGTCTTGTGTTACCAAACCACCATGACCAGTCTCATGAAGTTGTTATACAGTGTTTTCAAATTACAGCATAGTCTGCATATAAGTTCGAGCACATGGTTTTTGGCCCTCTTAAAAATAAGGATAAAGTTAGGATATAATACTCAAGCTAACATAACAAATTATGCAGTTTTAAAACATAATCAGCACATTAATTAAATACAAGGAAGTACCCTACCACTGCTAAACAGGAACAGCACCATAGCTAAGACAGACACCACTGGGAAGAGAAGTTTGGAGGAGAGACAGCCTTACCTGAAGCACTTGAGGATAATCAAAGACTTGATTCTTGTAGCAGCGTTTGCGAACAGCAGGGACCCCATCTGACAGGTTTGTACATTTGTCCAGGATCAGCACTGATTCCCCATTCTCAGCCTGAAGAGCTTCCAGCTCCAGGCGGTACTCTGGGTGCAGAGCCATCTGAGATGACAGAATGAAATACCTACGAGGACTGAAAAAACACAGCCAGGTTACCTGACAGCACTGCAAGTTTACTTCCAGAATACTCAAGAGCACATTTCTTTCCATCCTGGAAAAGCAGAGCAAGATTAACTAAATGCAGACATGCTGCCAAGACCATATTTTCAGGCTGGAAAGGGTAATAATGAAATATAATTAAGTCTGGGATAGTAAGTGGCTCAACATTATTTACAATTCTGAATAAATTTGTACTTGGTAAGAGTGCTTATTACACTAGAATAGGCATTTACATTAAAACTTCAATTATAAACTTAAATAAACATTACTTAGCTACATTTTAAATCAGCCTGCTGCTGATGCCAGGATTGTTTGTAGTTTTGTTTGGTGATTGTGTGCTAAAACAAAGTAGATAGGACACTGAGTGCTGCTTCTACTTTCTCCTCCCATATATGTTCTCATGAATTTTAATTGAAAAAAGATGCTGAACTGACAACTCAGTATTTAGTATTTAGCTTATTTAGTCTTGATATGGTGACAGCAGCAATAGAACAAGCTCATCTTTTTTAACTATGATTCAGTTCTGTCCCTTTGGGGCAATATAAAGGCAACATTTCCAGGGAAAAGTTGAAGGTCCATGTAGTGTATGTTATCCCATACGCTCTCAAGCCCTACCATGCTCCAAAACCATGAATATTTAAAATGTGCTGAACATTTTAAATACTGAAGTGTTTAAAAACACTAACACTGGAGGTAAACCACACAGGAAAACAGGCTCAAATTAGGTGCTTGTTGCTTAAAAAAGTTATACTAATACTGGAAAATAGCATGTCATAACTGTTACACTCATCTACTTGGGCTTCCTTTTAAAACAGGTCAGCTAAAGTCGGACTGCTCCAACACTCCCCATTGAAAGGAACACACAGTGAGTGAGTGCCCTCATGCTGCCAAAAGAACACAGGAAGCACAAGGCCTGTTGCTTGGGATTCCAGTTCTACTCCACGTGATGCTATCTTTAATTTACAGCTCTGAAAACACACAAACACACACACTTTATAAAGTCAGACCTCTCCTGCTGCTCTTCTCACCTCTTCTACTCATTTTCATGCTGGTCACTTTAGTTGCTCCAATTAACAGATGCATAGTATTTTTTTAAACATTCCTTCTCACAAGTCTCCAGCTGCTACCAACTTGCTACCAGCAGAAGTGGATTTTAAGCTATTCAATTAAAAAGGCAAGTAAATCAAACCCCCTCAGTTCAGCTCTGTAAGAGGCCTTTAAAAAAGGAAATAATGATATAGATGAGTGATAATAAATGCATATAACCAGCCAAAAAAAAAGTAGGTTTGTTTGCGTAAATGTTTAAAACCAAATTTTGCCTTGAAACTGCCATCACTCTATGACACTCAAAATCTAGCTATCAAACATTGCTACAAAAGAAAGTACACGCCATCTCCCAAGAAATAACACACTAACACGGAATAATGCAAAGGCTTGTCCGAAGCAAGCCTGGATTCTGAGCGGTGTGTCCTTGTCCCACCCCTCCTGCACAAAGCAGTCGAGGACGGGAAGGCGGCTCACTAGTAACGCTGACTGGCCACTGGATGGCACTCCGGACACCAGGCTGCCCAACACAATTTAAAAAAAAAAAAAAAAAAAAAAGGCATTTTTGAGAAACGAAATCTCCCAACACCTTAACGGAACAAAAGACCTGTTTCTCTTATCCGACCCAAAATCAGACACAGAGTTTAGCTGACTACATGGACATGAACAATATGACTGCGTCTCTCTTTACAACTGGTTGTATACATGCTGAAGCCTAACATCATGGTCATGCTCTCCAAAGCGTGCTTTCACTCTGTGTCAGAATGCAGTAACACTTGAGACTATGAACAATCAGCTGGGATGCAACCAGATGCCACTCACTAGCCTGGTCCAGGGACATCACAAGCAGGGACATAAAGGGTGTAAGCAAAGTAAACTGCTGCTGCACAAGTTTGTCCTAACTGACTGCATTATCGTACCTGGAGCAGCCAAGAGCAACAGCAACAGCATTGCCCTTACCAGAAAAGACAATTGAGCCCAATAATTTTTGTGTCCAACGGAGGCTTTTCAATCACATTTTTTGAAATGAGTTTCAAAATCACATTTTGAAATGGTCCACTTTTCAGTGCACCATTTCAATCACAGTTTTCAACTTTGAAAATTCATATTCTCTACAGAACGCTGTCAGAAGAAAAGGACTTAAAGTTTCTACATTTGTAAACTTGATCTTCACAATGAGCAGACACATCATTGATCCCCATTGCCTCTGTCTGCCCATCTTTTAAACCATAACAGAGGTAAGACCTTGTTACAACAAAACTTGTTCAGCTGGGTAATTAAAATATTTATGAAATATAAAAAGGATGGCCTTCCATAACCAGTTAAAACACGTCTTCCAGACTTCTACCTCCTCTTCTGAAGAAATGAACAGATTAGAGAAACCACCATTGCCAGGGTAGCTCATTTCAATGGCTAATTACATGATCAGAGAAAACTAGTGGTTTTTTTCCCAACTGTCTTGCTTTACTTCCAAATACAACGTTGGGGGAGGGGAGGGTTGTGTTGTTTGTGTTTATGTCTTACTCCATTACTTTACAAAAAAGAAACAAATAAAACCCGTATTCTAAGCTCTGGATGTATGTGTTCCCATAATCATACATACAAGTTTTCATCCTCCTTTTTCATGAGCATAATGACAGGTCAGGCACAAATGGTGGGTGTTACATCAGGCTGGCGACCTGTCCCAGTGGGGGTCCACAGGGCTCCAGCTTAGGCCCTGTACTCTTCCACATCTTCATAAATGACTTGGACACAGGACTGGAAGGGATACTAAGTAAGTCTGCCAACAACAATAAATTGGGAAGAGCTGTTGGCTCCGTTGAAGGCAGAGAAGCCCTGCAGAGAGATCTTGACAAATCAAAGGGCTGGGCAATCACCATCCGGATGAAGTTTAACAAAGACAAGCATCAAATTCTGTACCTGGGACAGGGAAACCCTGGATGTATGGACAGACTGGGAAACAAGAGGCTGGAGACCAGCCCTGTGGAAAGAGACCTGGGGGTCCTGGTCAATGGCAAGTTGAATATGAGTCAGCAGTGCCTTGGTAGCCAGGAGGCACAACTGTGTCCCTGGCTTCATCAGGCAGCTGGTCAAAGGAGGGGATTGCCTTGCCCTGAGTCCTCTGTGCAGTTTTGGGCACCACAATATAAGAATGAAGTATAAAGCTATTAGAGAGAGCAGTTGGCAACTGAACCAAGACCATTAGCATTGGAACCATCAGCATTGAAAGCATAATCTATTTTAATAGCAAGAGCTGTTAAAAACAACTCCTACAAAATTGCCCAAGCTCACCATGAAATTAGTCGCTATATTTGTATTTTATAATCATCAATACTAAATATGATATCAAATATACTTTGCCCAATTCACGGGAATTACTTTACCCTGGTCCTCTTTCTGGCAGATCTACTTCTCCCGACAGTGGGCTGTAAACAGGAATACTGACATCATAGCCTTGCCGGTAAGTCCAAGTGGAGAAGCCTCCACCAGCCAACAGAGCCCTGGAAAACACAAGAAAGTTACTTTAAATTGAGAATATATAACATTCAAACTCCAGTGATTCACTGCTTGTCGTTACCAGAACAAGAAGATGCACGCTCTGAGGTAAGTTTTTCCCTCAGCATTTGTCAGTGGCATGTTTTCATGCTGGTTTTAGGTTGACTTTAGTTTTTGTGATCTTGGTTTACTGCTAAATTGGATCTAGTCACCAACAGAGTGCTTACAATTGAGTATGATCACTGAGGAATGGACCATTTTTGCATTAATATAGGGAAATCTAATATATTGCTGCCATTATGATAATTCTGCAATTTGCAAGCTTACATACCCTAAGACAACTTTAATTTGAAGAAATATATTCTGAATTATTTACACTAATTAAGATATTCCTTGATGCCTGTACTAAAATAGAGTATAGCACACCTTTCAAAGTGTTAAAGACAAGCTATATTTCAGATACAAATCACAGTACAGTGACATAGTATTTCAGCTTCCTACAGTGACTCTGGACTTCTCAGGATGGAAAATAAAATGAAGTTATTTGCAACTGTATTTTCAAAGTTATCATACGAGCTAGTGAAATTTATTTCGATTTTATACTACACAAAAATTCTATAAACAGAAAACACGAGAACAAGAAATCTGTAAGTTATGACACTAAGTTCCAACAGTAGAGGTTGCTTGGGATACTATATGCTAGAGAGCATGGGAAAAATCAAGGACTGACAAATTAAAATGCAATTCAACCTTCCAACAGGATGACCCACATTGTGCCTTTTCCTAAATGGGACAGCCTTTTGCCACACAGAAGTGCTTTAGGAAACAGAAGAGAACAACGTGTATAGAAGAAAGCAGTATATCATACACAATTCCAGGGAAAGAGAGGTTTGTTACTATCTCCTATCACAAACCAAGCTTCTTTGAAATATGCTAGTAGAGGACAACAGTCTTTTCATTGCCATTTCATGTCCAGTGACCAGGTGGCATCAGGAACACATCATCCTAGTTCCAAAAGAAGCTCAGATTCAGCTTCTTTTGTGAGACTTCTCAAAGAGCTGATCAAACTTTCAGTCCTTTGTCACTCAACAGGAGGGTATGCTATACTTTCAGTTGCCCCAGGGTCTACTTAAGGTGCCATACAAAGTAGTTTGGAGAAAAATATTTCTCAATTCCAGTTTGTCTCCTTCTCTATGTTAAGGAGCAGGTCACAAACACATTACTAGACAAGGAAGTGAACAAAGGATCTTGAGGAGCTGTATCCATTGTTGCAGCGATGATTCCAGTGGAAAGCCTTACTGGCACAGCTGAGACCAGAGCAGGCACAGGTCTCATCAGTAATCAGAACACACATGGGAACAAAAAGTCAACATGAAACTGGAAGAGGCACCAACAATCCATTAGCTGATATTCTTGTTTTCAGATATCACTGAATGAAATCCTTGGTATTGTGTTTGGAGAAGCAGTTTTTCCACAAGTGTTAGACAACAGATTATCATTATACCTAATTATCACCCAAGATTTTTCCCATCAGAACAAGACACTCTGGATAAACACCAGTATGTTGTGCCTGTTCTAATCCCCATCAGATGTCCCACAGGATACTTCACTTCCTGCTCTGACCTGCAGCACAATTGTTCAGTGTTCAAACACCATGATCACACTTTGCCATAAATGTAATTCTTTATTCAGATCACAACCTATCATAGGAGCAAAAATCAACTGGAGAATAGGATGATAACTTAAGTACATGCTGAGTTTTGAATTTATGTTCCAAATCAAGTGATCATTTCTAACTCCTTTCCAATGTTCCCCACCCCCTGCTTTTGGTGACATGTACAACACTGCTACGACTAGGTTTCACTCTAGAAGCTACATGTTTTCTTTCTTATCCATATTAATTCAGTTACAAGAACAGAGAAAAAAATGGCTTGGGTATTACTGTTCTTGCACTTTATATGTCCCTTCTCTTTTTTTACAATATCCCCCCGCCCCCAAACTGGGAAACCAGAACCAGATTGTTTTACTAGGATCCAGTGAAAACATGACAGCACCTCATCAGCCTTGAGAAAGCAGGTGTGTGTCATGCAGACTTTTACCTAAATAAACCCACAGGGAACCAACACCACTTAACTAACTCCACTTGGATTTTCATTGTACGGTTCATTGAGAGTAGGAATATTAACTCCTAATGTACTCAAGACAAATAATCTTTAAATTGCACTGATCAGCAAGGAATGACTGTCCCTGAGCAACTTTTCACCACTTTTCAAATATTGATCCTTTCTTCTCTCCATGAAGTGCCCCAACTGGCCTGTACTCTAAATGTTTCTGTCCAACTGCCATCTGCAGCAGCCTTCTGCCAAGCTTCTCAAGTCACTGAACCCAATTCAAGGACTGAAACAGAAATAAATAAAAAGTATCTTAGTTTGTAAATTCAATTCTACAGCTACAGATTAGCTTTGCAAAAGAAATCCTTTCAGCCTCATTACTGTACCAAATTCAACAGCACTAATTAACAGATAATATAGACCTTATCTTTTATGCTTTATGGCAGGAGATTACATATGTTATGGCAGCTAATACGAGCAACATAACCTCCATGCCCACAAGGCAAACTTTCACATTTAAAATTATGGAATAAAGCACTTTTACACTGTCTTTGGAAATTGGATTTGAAGATTCAATAAATAAACAACCCCTTAGTGAAGTACCTTAGTCAAGAACTTTTCCAGATGTAAAATGATCTCTAACTGAATTTCCTTCTGTGTAGAAGGTCTTCCTTTACCTGGATTAATATTCTGCAGCAAATCAATAGAACACAAGTCTATTAAACCTCATGATCCACTACAATTCAGCTGTGTATGATCTCTCAGACATGCTGACTGTAGAAGGCAGGCCACACTCCCTGTGCAAACTTCACAAACATTACCTGTGTATTTCACATGTGATCCACCAACTCCCACAAATGCAGTCCTTCTGGAGTTGTCATGGTGCAGTTCAGACAAGTCATTCAAAACCAGCTGAACTCTGCCAACATGCCTTTATTTTGGCCAGCAGCGTCTCACCCTATGATGCTACAAACAACTGTCTTTCACACTTGGTTAACTACCCATTCCTAATATCTGTAGACATTCTCAAATTAAGAAAACACACCCAGGTTGCTTGTTGAGTTAGACACAAACTAAGAACTCCAAAGGTCTCCAAAAATCATACTGAAAGCTCATACTGCATCACTCAGGTCTCCCCAGGACTAGGTCCACCACACTCCTGACTTGTTTCTCAGGCTGCTTGTCTTTGCACCTGTGACCTGTACAACAGGTTCTGTACATCAAACAGTCCAACTGCTGGCTGCCTACAAAAAGGAATTTCCACTTTTTTTCCATCCCAAGCACTGTTAATGCCTCTCTTATGTATTATGGCTCGTGATCGTACAGCTGTGGGGTGAGTCAGATTGGCAAACTACAACAGCTGAATGCCAAAAAAGACTTTAGTTTTTTACTTAAATTACTCAGTTTTCCATGGTAGCATGACACTTAGGAGAAACATCTACCAAAATAATATGTTTCCTGCCTGCTAAGCCAAGGCACACAAGGCCAAACATAAATGGAGATTAAGAAGTAAAAATAAAAGGTTCTGCAGCATATCTACTATATTCAGTTAATAATTTCACTTCTTTGATAGACACATCCAGTCCATTCTGCTGTCAAATGAAAACTCACCTTAAGTACAAATCTAAGACAACAAATGCAAGTATTTACTAACAGATTAACAGCCTTGTTTACATGAGACTGATGCTTGACTGCCCTCTCCAGGCTAATCCACATACATACAACATATTTCATACAGAGAAGGAAAAAATTAAAGCCTTACTTCACAGTGATGTAATTACAATGAGCAAATTTACTGTTTAAACACGTGCAGGAAAAAAAAATGTTCTGCTCCAGTACTGGAGGATGTTTTAAATTGTCTTTGCTGCAAAGAAATCAAGATGCACTCCACAGACTATCATCTTAGCAAACATCCGGTATCTCAGACAAGATTTTGTTAACATTTGGCAGAAGAAAGTTAACTTTGACCTTCAAGAAAAGCACTGGTTACAATGGACCTAACTCAGCACACACAGGCTGACATATTAGAAACATCTTCAGTAACAGTATCTAACCTAAATAATTTTGCCTTCCTGTTTTTCCAATCTTCTTTGCCTTGCAACATCCTTTCCCCTTCCAAAAGTAAACCATCCTGGAAGTGAAAATTGAGCTCAGAATGTATGCCTTTCAAGGTCCTGGCAAATCTTTTTAAAGCACAGTTGCCACAGAATAACTAAGAGCATTTGTCCAATTACTAATATAGTCTAATTATTAAGATAACAAAAACTATTGAAATTCACCACAGTTTTGTCAAATAGAGCAGCTGCTTTAAAATACCCTTGAAGCACCTGACTTCTATCAGAAAGCTGCTGCTACAATCATCTTTGAATTTTAACTTGCATCAAATAGGACATTCTGTAAAGCGTTCATATTCAGTTACACACCAGATCAGGATTCTCCAACCTTACAGCAAGTCCAAGAGTTAAAAGCAAGCTGTCAGCCACATCCCTTACAAAATTAACGATGGGGCTAAACCATCAGATTTCAAAAGTAAACACCTCTTCTATACAAGGCTTTACTTTCCATTTTTTGAGAAGCAAGCAAGTCATATTCCAGTTTTGTAAAGGTTAAGGAGAACATCCTTTGCTATCACTTGCCCTTCTGAGTTTGTGGCTTCTTCAGTGGCATTTAAACCCAGATCTGTCCATCACACAGCACAACACATACCTATCTCTAGGAACATCTAGGGCAGTGTTATAATCAGGTGGCCCTCCAGGCAGCATATTGAAGAGCAAGTGATTTGTGCCTCGGTCCCACCTATGGCAAAAGAAGAAACAAACTGCAATTAGAAAGGTGTTCTCTGCATAGACACAAGTTCTGTCAAAGCCTTGTCCTGGCATTAATTCACTGCATCCTCCCCTCCTGCATTAACCTTACCTTTTTTCCACTTTGTGGTCTTTACATTCACACACTGACATTTCAACACATACCTGGATAACTGTGCCAAAGCCTGAGCTGTCTCTTTGATACGGAGGGCATTCTGATTGAGGACATCTATGGATGGCACAAAAAGGCAGGCCCGGTTGACATCGTCAGTGTAGAATTCACTGTCAGAGATGGCTGTCAGCAGCTCATTGTACTCCCTGGAAATGGTGTTGCTCACTGACGTCCCATATTCATCCACATACTTCTTCAGTGAATAGATATACACTTTGATTTTGTTCTTGGGATTGAAGCCACATCTATAGACATCGAAGCAGGTGTGCATCCTGCAGCTGAGGTCTCCCCGCTCAGGAATCGGGCTATCAGCAGGAAGTTTGACCACAGGCACATCATGGACGCTGCGTTTTTCAACAGTCCAGTCACTGGATGATTCTATGGAGTGAGGCCAGAACTGGAACATCCCTGTGGCAATTAGGCCAAGCAGAACTATGGAAAAGAGAGTGATGTAATAGATGCGATGCTTGGTTTTCATCCTTGGGATGAGGGCTGGACCCCGGGTGTTGTATTTGGCCGAGGCACACATAATGCAACCAATTATCTCTTGTCCCTACAAAACAGAGAGAGAGGGTTTAGGATGACCTCTAGAAGAGATACATAGTTATCACAACACAGAGAAACATCCAGTTATTCCTTTCAGGGAAGGGTCTTTGTCTCAGGAAATTGTAGTAGGCTTTCTTCAGATGCTCACGTGTCCCACCAGAACACAGGATGCCAACTGGGACTGCCACTTGGCAAGCACCAATTGAGGCTGATCTGCTGGGCCTGGCTGGAATGAAATGATGTGGGCCAATTGACAACCACAAGCCAGAAAAAGGCACGGCTTGGGCAGAGAGAGGAGGAGGAAATCTCAGACACTGAAGAAGTGGTGAGGCCTCATAGGTCCCACTGCACCTACAACTAAGTGTATTCATGGGGAATGCTAATAAAAAACCAAAATGCTTATCTACAGGAGAAGAGAAACAACCTGGATACCTGCAAAGGGCTTATAACAGGGCATCACACAAAACTTAGGATTATGACACTGTTTCTAAGGTAAAGGTGTTTTTACACTGAATTTCCTAGCAGCTCCACCATATCTGATTAGAATGATGTTAAACCACTGCTGGCAAGAAAAAGGAATTAATTTGTCATGTTTGTCAATGGGCCTTTTGGGGCATAGAAGTGTTCTATGAGCTGTCACTGCAGCCACATTAAGAAAAAAAAGCATTTAAATAGCTCACTATAGCCTGAACCACAGTTGTAATGAAAAACATGACATAATATACAGTATCACAAACTACTGTCATCTTTGATATTGCTTACAAGCTCCTACACACAGAATTGTGGTTCCTGCAAAAGACAATTTACATTAACTACAGACTGAAAAATCAGCAAGCAACAACTTGCTTCGGTTTTCAACTAAAACTTTCATAATAAATAAATTCGACCTGAACTCTCCATAGTGAGAGCTTTTTCAGAGTAGTAAGCATGTTTTCCAGAAAAAGAATGTGAACAGTATAATTATGTGCTTTTCTTTTGGACAAATGGGATGTTTTCCTGCTTTGTGAGCTAGAAAGAAAGTCTGACATGTCAACTGTCCAGTAGACAACAAATATGAATAAAAGAAGTATGGATGAACAAAAGAAGCATCAATTTCATTACTAATCAAATGGTCTAACAAATTGAGTTATGTTTATTTGGTGTTCTTAACCAAAAACTGTTAGGATGGGGTGGCTAATGCATGACTCGATTGTACTTACACACAGTAGCACTAAAATAATCTCAGATGCTAATAAACATTCCACTTTTAACGGCTCTTCTCATCACTTTACGTCCACATTCTGATTCTGGAGGAAGCTTCTAAAATCTCCTGTACAAGGCAATACATGCATGATGCCGTTATCAGGACAGAAGCCAGAACGCTACATTACTATCAGCTTTACAACCAGAAACTTTCCGTATGCTTCCGACTGTCAACCACGTCCTTCTTTCCTCCTTCCTGACACAGCACCAGAACCACCTGTGTGATGGATGACACGGGTCGCACTCTGCCGCGAGCACTTCGGTCACTCGGCAAATCTGCTCAGACCTGAGCCCGGCCGGAAGAACCCCAGTGGAAGGTTCCTCTCCATCCACGGAAACGTTCTCTCTTAGCACACAATCCGCTCGGGCGACGGCAAGCACGGGACAAGGTGTACTCGCACTTGGAGTACTGGAAGTAACGGGAACGAGACACAGCAGAGAGAGGCGGCAACACCATTACGGGACGCGACGGCCGAGCGACGGGACGGGCCGCCTCCCGAGCGACGCGGCG
>VZRS01011760.1:0-23175 GCA_013398055.1 Ifrita kowaldi | reverse complement strand
TGCCCGCGGGGATGGGTGCGCTGCCCGCGGGGATGGGTGCGCTACCCGCGGGGATCTGGGCTGTGCCCGCGGGGATGGGTGTGCTGGCCGATGGGCGCTGGGCTCTGCCCGCGGGGATGGGTGTGCTGCTCGCGGGGATGGGTGTGCTGGCCGATGGGCGCTGGGCTCTGCCCGCGGGGATGGGTGTGCTGCTCGCGGGGATGGGTGTGCTGGCCGATGGGCGCTGGGCTCTGCCCGCGGGGATGGGTGCGCCGCCCGCCACAACGGGCACCGGCACCGACGGGTGCCAGCGTTCTCTGCGTGTGCAAAATCTGTACCGATGAACCACCCCCACCCTGGTTTCCGATACATTGGGATTCTCGGCTCGCTTTCCTCCGGTCCTTTGTGCCTTTCCAAAACTGTACTGGGCTTTCCCATTGACCGAGGACCTTTGGATCTGGTGGATCACACTGCTTAAGTAAGGAAATACCCCAAATCTACACCTTCCCCAAGCCCTTCTCAAAAGTAACTGGAACCGATGTCTCTTCTAACAGAAGATAGACAAGGACAGATTTTTTGCCCAAAACTCCAGCCATGTGGGAATCAGAAAGAATTTTTGCATTTCATTCCCAAAAATGGGAGCTGACTTGGTCTGTAGGCAAAAAAAAGAACCCCAAACAATCAAAAAATAANAAAAAAAAAAAACCCCAAAAAAAAAAAAAAAAAAAAAAAAAATTAAAAAAAAAACCAAACAAAAAAAAAAGCCAAAAAAAACCAAAAAAACCAAACAAACAAAAAAAAAACAACCACACCAAATCAAATACACCCAAGTTGGTAAGAATGGTTTGTGTTAAAAGAGGCCATCTTAAAGATCATCTACTTCTGAACTCCCTTTCTCAGGCAGGGACACATTCCACTAGACCAGGCTGCTCAAAGCCCCAGTCTGGCCTTGAACACTTCCAGGCATTGTGCATTCCCAGCTTCTCTGGGCCACCTGTGCCTCACCATTCTCACAGTGAAGAATTTCTTCCTAATATCTGATCTAAACCTACCCCCTTTCAGTTTAAAGCCATTCCCCCTTATCCTATCACTACCTGCCTTTGTAAAAACCCCTTTGCATCTTACTTGTAAGCTTCCTTCAGGCTGCTCTAAGGTGTCCCCAGAGCTTTCTCTTCTCCGGGCTGAGCAATTCCAACATGGTGCAGCTGAACTGTGCCCAGGGCAATGGTATGGTGGAGGCATTCCAGCAGCAGCAGCGTGGTGTCCCTGCATGTGGCACCACGTTCTTTATCCTTCTCTTGGGTTCTCTTTATCCTTCTCTGGGTCGAAACAGCAGAACCTGACCATGTTCAGTGCCACCGAAGTGGAAACAGGGCTGGCTTTGTATCTCTCACCTGTAAACAATTTTCAACTCTTAGAATGTTTCAACTGTTACAGTTTAACCAATAAAGTTTTCAGCAATTATGTCCTGCCACAAAAAGTTCTGCTGCAGCCCCTTCAGCCAGCTGATCTCTGAGCCAGAAGCATTTCCAGTCTCTCTGCTCCCTGAGATACAAGGCAGGACAACTCTGCTTCTATCCTGTAATCCTTGGTGGTTTAAAAGGCTCTTACCATGTGTATCTCATTATAGTGTCAGCTTTTGCTGCCCTGAAATGTATTTTTCCCCTTTTCAAATTTTCTTGTAGCTGTGTAAGTGGTGATGTGATGGGGGGCTATCCTATAATGTGTGTTTGTGAAAGGATGGGTGTTTGCGCCCATCCCTGTTCTAAGCCTCTGAACTGAATCTCTCTGTCACACACACGCTGAGCACAGTGTCCTTAAACAGCCTTGACTGTCAGCAATAGATTAGTTCTCTTTCACTTCACCTGCCCTTGGGAAAACGGCTTTCTGCAAAGCCATCCACATGCACACACAGAGACAGCTCAGTACTCCCACAAAAAAAGGCAAAACGCTGTCACTGCAGTGCTTTCTCTTCTTTCTTTGAACCTCTCCTCACACACGTGGCACTGCAGGTGATGTAGCATTCTCCTCAGACTCACTGCTACCTTCTTCATCTTGTCCGTGACATTCAAAGCCAGCAACAGACAGCACTCATAGATCTCAAAGCATCTTTCTGAGCGCTAGTACCGGCTTTTTCCTCTGGTACTGGTTTCTTCCTCCTCGCAAGGACAAGCTACCGGGGTTTGTTAGAGCACATGATGTTTCTGGGCTTAACCCACCAGCTTCAAATTGCTGCAAGCTGTCCCATTCATAAATCAGAGATGGGAACCCTCCTTCAGGAGGATGGCCGGACCGTGTCTGATTTTTGTGAATTGGAAAGGGCCCCATTCATGTGTTGGGGTTGTTCGGATGAGCACCGGATCTCCGCAGTTATGGGATTCACCAGCATGAGCAGTGCCTGGCTGTGCCTGAGCCAGGGAGAGGGGTTCCCAGCCCTGTCGCGTGACAGGGACGCTGGCTGCTCCACGTGCAGCGGCGGGGAGGAGGCGTGGGGGTCACCGAGCGCAGCCTGCGCCAGCCCATGCAGTGCCCGCGGGCGTTTCCTCTGCCTCTCTGCTCTGCCGGGGAGAAGAAAGTGCGTCGAATCAATTGTAGCTGAAATATTCGCGGAGACTTGATGAACCTTTCATCCCTGCAGGAAAACTTGAAAATCCGTGCAATTTTATTAAAAGCTAGTATTAAACAAATGCAAGAGGCTTCAGCTATTTTATTTCAAAATATAGCAAGAAAAATGGAGGATGTAGGCTGTCTTGATAGAGATTTCCCTGAAACCACACCAGGGAGCCTGTTTATATTCTAGTGATGCAGCTAAGCCAGACAAGTCTGCGGCACAGCATCTATTTTTAGACTCGAGGTTGCCATTTATAGCTTGTGAAAATATTCATCAGCATCTGGATAACCGGCTATCAATTTTTGTAAATGCACAGGAGAAATCAGACATTTCGCTTCTCTTTGCTTTGCCCTTTTATGTCCTGCCTTATGTGGCTCTTTGGGGGTCATTTGGAATTTGTTTTTAAGGGCTTTACTGTCACACCGTACATTTGTCTCCTGTTGCATATGGCACCCTGCATTTTCTGTTGGGATAATCAGCGTGCAGAAGAGAAAACCTTTTGCTAGCTACTGAGTCTCCACATGTAAAGAAGCTGCATGTGAGATTATGGTGCACCTTATGCAGTCAGTGAAAATGCCTTTATAATAAAAGCAAGTAATTTTAAAAGGCAAATATGAAGAGGAAATCTAATGGTTCGAGAACATCTTTTCAACCTTATTTCCCACCTATGGCATAGCATAACTAAAAACTCGTTGTTCAGTTTATTCTTCTGAAAATTTTGTTAATGTCTACTGCCAATATATAAGGTACTGAACTTAATTAAAGAGTTTCTATTGTAAGAGAAAGAAGGATATTGTAGCAGCAAGGTCCTTGCTTTGGTTCACTGTTCTGGTTTAAGTCTTACAACCAAATGGCACCCTCATTTATATCAGTGAAGTTTTTAACTAGTCTGATCAATAAACTGTATGTAGCAGCCAATGGCATGGTTTTCTCTCTTGATCCAGTCCATCATTCCAGTGCTGCTGGTTTGTAATGGGTGGCACTGGTCAAAACAGTGATTTAACTTATGTCTGTAACTCTTACTTCCTCTACTGCCTTCCTGAACTGAAAGGAAAAAGAAGTGTAAATATACTTCAAACGGATGCTGCAATAGCTCCCACTGAGGGATATGAGACACAAGGAAATTCGGTTAGGCAAGAGTTCCCTTCAAAGAAGCTATAATCTGGCAGAAAGATGCAGATAGAAACAATCTATCAGTGTGTGTTGCCCCCTCCCTAAAGCTTTCAGCTGTCATGGTCTGCAGAAGCATTAATCTTTAATCAATTGAATGCCTTCTGCAGTGAGGTATCCAGGGAAAGGACAGGTCACAACAAGCATTCGCCTAGAATAACTAAGCAGTCGTGCATGAGCTGTGCCATCAGACCTTGCTGGATAGCAGCAGGGAATAGATGGAGAGCTAAAAATAACCTTTCCTTGCAGTGTTTTTCCAGACTATTTTTGATTCTTCATTTTGATAAGGTCGACTGGCTATTTGCTAAAAATAACCAATCCCAGCAAACTGAGGACAAAAAGTAGAGTATTTATAACCACCTCAGACTCTTCAGTACATTTGTTGGCTGCAGATAATCTAGGATCTTGTCATCAGTCAGTTGCCAGTGTTTTATGTAAGTTAGTAATAAATAAAGCATTAATTGGAATGGAAAACGAGTCTATCTTGCCACTCTGATTTTCTCAGATGGAACACATTTCTTTTTGTACATAATCCTTGTAGGTTACCTTGCCCTATTCTTCATGATGTGGTCTGAATTGCTTCAGAAATAACCAAAACAACCTCCTGTTAGGTCAGCCAATCTTACAAAAATAGCTGCATATGTAATTAAAAGTGCAAAAGCAGTTTTGCATGCCTGATACTTTACATGCAGTAATTTTCAGGGGTGTGATTCACGTAGCTTCCTCCATGAGAGGTTTTTTTATTGAGCCTCTGTGCACCACTATCTCTCTGATGAAATGAAACCACCACTCTGCCAGCAGGATGAGAGCAACAGAGGGATTCTGTAACCAAGTAACTGGAGGAGGACTGCAGAGAAATTGTCGATATAAACGATAATTTGACCCCAAGGCAGGTTTCAAGAAACTGGACCATTATGGGGATGGGGGAAACACACAGCAGTCAGCCCAGCTGTGCAACCTGTTGGATGTTCCAAGGGAGAAAGACAACAATTAAGTTATTAACATTTATGTTTTTAAAAATAAAGTCTATCACACAGTACATTTGAGCAACTGCCCTTCTTCAGTTAAGGTGGAGAACTCTTTAAGTTATTAGTGAATATTTTCCCTTACAGATATTTTGCTTAGGACCTATTAAATTTCTGTAAGGGAAAACATATCTTCACAGATTCATTCTTTAAGTATGCATGATTTTTCACAAATATTTTTCTAGAATGGGCCCCACTTATGTTGTCTGCTTAACTGCGATATAACACTGGTTAATAATTTGGAGATTCACAGATTTTTCTTTCCCACAAACATGAACATGTCAAGTGTACACCTGAAATATACGTTATGGAAGTTTCTGTGACACTGAGAGCAGTGCTGCACAGGAAATTCCCACCTCTACCCTAAAAGTGCTGAACATTTCTCTGGAGAAGAGAGACAGAATGAGGCAGGGAGGAGAGGAGGGGAACAGGGAGGAAGGGGAAGAGAGAGAGTGACTGGAACATGGCAAGGACCATGAAACCTTCTAAGATCCTTTCTGTGCTTAAATGAATGATAACTGGAACACAAAAACTGTATGTAAAGTGAATTTTATCATCTTGTGTGATTACAATGAGTACAAACAATGAAGGCACATTGTTATACTCATTTTGATGGCATTTCTTATTTTAGATGAAACGCAGCAGTTTTAAAAACATAGATCTGACTGGCTGCATTTTGAGGTGCTTCTGTGTTTGCCTATTGCTTGACAAAGAGGTCAAAAGAAATGTGAGGCCGGGGACATCATGGGAGAGTCCTTAATCCTTTCTCTATATTTTTTTTCTGTAGAGATTTGCCACACAGAAAAAAAAAAGGTCCTTAATAACAACTACGAGATACATCAAGCAGAGAAAACATTGACCATGAAGGTAGCAGAAAGAACAAACAATTTGTACAGGCAGAACCTGTGTGTTTCCTCTCAGGGGTATCCTTAGAGCAAATAAGAATTAATTTAGCTGCTATATACATATGCACGGGACTTGCTACATGTTTACTTCTTGTAAACCAGTAAAGGCCATTTGCAAAATTTATGGGGTTCCTGCAGTCAAAGAAACCCATTGCTTTTTCCAACAGCAGACTTATGACCGCATTTCACTCTTGCCTCATTTCCAGACAAATTTTTGTTTTCTGTGACCAAGCTAACATTCCTCAGTGGAGAGGTCCTCAGGCAGTTGTTAAACTCGAAAAAAACATGGAAAATACTCCATGCAACAGTGTATGTGTGTTCTGTTAGGTCACAGAAAGCTCAAATGGAAGTGACTGTGGGCCCATTAATATTACTATATTAGCTGTGAGGATTCTGAAAGCACATTATATCCTCTTTCCTGCAGAGGTGTGTTTTACCAGCTGAATCCACACAGACACAGTACAATAAACCTACTTTCTGAGCAGTATATACATATGGGTGAAAAATATTATATTAATGGTTACTATCGTATATTCACATACTCCAACTGTAAGAGTGACCAGAACAACAAAAGAAAATTAGAAGTAATGGGTTGAATTTTTATAGGGAACCCCTGAAGTACCACTTTAACTAATGTCTTACCTGGTTCTTGATTTCAAAGAGCTTGCTCCCTAAAATTTTGTAGCTCATGTCCATATTGGGGTACATAAATAAGAGAGGAACAATCAGGAAGTCCATTTGTATTTTGGCTGTACATGTCGCCTTCCATTCCGTGAAGGAGACTCGTCTTCTGCTATAGCTTTCTTTGTGGACTTTAAAATATTGTTCATGGACAAATGCCAAACTAGTAAGCAAATACTATGTTTATAACTATCCCTTATACTGATCTCGCCAATCGCCTCACCAACCTCGCCTCATCACTGGCCTCTGAGGGAGGAACTGGTTACTGCTCACAGCAGCCACAAGCAGCACCCTCTTCTCTTCAGCCACTGCTCAGACTTTCCTTCTCACTGCCCAAGCAGTTCTCCAGCATCACCACACAGCAAAGTGTGGTTGCATTAATTATTTGTTGCCTATGCTTTGGTAATTTAGTTTATGATGCAGACATGTGCTTTTGTCACTCATGCCCATCTGCCAAATTCTATGAGGAGGTGGAAGGTGCATTTCTATTTAGTTTTCATGGGCAATTTCCTTCAATTCTCAATTAATATGTATGCAGAAAAAACAGCTCCAATTCCTTTAGGATACCTAAATTTTATAGTACCAGAAGTTAAAGAGCTTTGTATCTGTGAAAGAAGCTTTCCAGTTGAAATACTCTATCACCAGCATACAGAAAACAGTGTCTTAAAATGGGAAAAAGAGGAAGGAGACAAAAGAATACTGTTTAGTCAAAAAAATTACCCTGCAAATTGACAAAGACAGAAAAAAAATTGCATTAATTATCCTGCTAATGGTGGAAGGTGCCTCCTTGGATGTCTGTGGTAGGTGACAGAAACAGGTGTACCTGCAGGTACACCTAGCACGGTGGCAGAAGCATTCTCTGCACTCTTCTGCCAATATATGTCATCGTTAACCACAAGGGATGGACTTCCAGGAATAGGAAGGATGCAAAAAGAACGTGCACTTTCAATAGCCTCTCCATTTGTAGCTCTTTTCTGGACATTCTGCCAAGAGGCCAATGGATGCAGTTTATATATATGAATATAAAAAAGAAGAACAAAAACAAAACGGGACATTTCACCAACCGAGGGTGGTGGATACTGTCTGATCTGAGGTCAGACCGGAAACCAACTCAAAACAAAACTCAGTCTAGATGACTATGGTCCTAACAGCCTCACTCATGCACATGAATCCATGCACACGCTTATTTACCCTTAGCTGGGGCTAACTTAGGGCTGACACTAGACTCTATCTCCCAAAAACACCTCTTTGCAACATCTGGCCCCGAAATAATTACATCTGATCATCATTTAAGAAAAGGGAAACTTCACATAACTGAACAACCTAAAGTTTCTGTCTTTTTGGAAAGTGTGAAGAAGAATAAAAAATTACACCACAGGACCTTATAAGAGAGATAAGAGCATATTCATTAGAAATGAAATATAAAATACAATGATGCCGCGGGACAGAGAGCAGCACGCAAACAAGACAACCCCCATTCCCTACCCTCACCCCAATCCAAGGAAATACACCTATATAGTACAAATTAGAGATCTCAAATAGGGGGGAGAGGAGGGGGCTTACAAAGTACTTTTCTTGCTATACAGAAAATATATTATTTGCTGGAAGTCACTGCTGAGTGAGGGGCCCAGGGTCAGTCACTGCTCAGGAATGCCCCTGAAGGCACGCTGACCCCTACTGCTTCCCCACCAGTTTGCTGAACACATCATAGATCTCTGGCTTTTCCTGGGCAAACTGCTCGGCTGTGTTTTTCTGTAGCCAGTCAGATGAACGCATCTGTTGCTGCAGGAGGCCAATGAGGTCACCAAGGCTGGAGCTACTGGCACAGGTAGGCTCCTGGTGGCGGGATACAAAAATGACTTCATCTGTGCTATCTGCTTTGCCATCCTGATCTGATTGACAAGGCTGCTCCTTCTCCTCAGCCAGTATCTCCTGCTCACGCTCTTCCAAAACCTTGCGTATCCGTTGCATACCTGCAGTGGTATAAGGAGAAGAAACACTAGAGGTTTAGTTTAAGCCACGAGTGTCTCCAAATCCATCAGATCCAGAAAAGGAAGACGGAGAAAGTGAGAAAAAACAGAGAAGACAAGAGGATAATAACAGGCTGAGTTTAGGATTAAGAAGAGAAGGGAACAGTGCTGTAGAAATTGTGGTGGGAGGAAAAAGAGAAGAAAACATTACTCGCCTAACTGCAGCCGGTGGGTCTTGTCAGCAAAGATGATGCGGAACCACCCAGGTTCACTGCACTCAAAGGCTTTTCCGCAGGACAGGAGGACCTTATTATCCAGAAAACGCTTCCAGAGCAGCAACTCCTCCTCAAATGTGCCTGTCTTAAGGTACTAGGAGAGTCATCAGAAGGGCCAGAGGTTAGTTACACATAGACTACCTCACTGAGACCCTCATGAATTTGTGATTACCATGAGGTCTGCGAAGGCCAAGGGAGACACCTTTTACCTCTGAAGTACAGCAGTTGTGATACAAAGCAAGAAATGGGGAGGGAATGGGCTTGAGAGTAGTAAGATTCCTGCAAGGAGGGAAGTTCACAGATAGACGAAAGGAAAAGAATAGACTGAAACATCTGGCAGTCCTTCCCTCTCCTCATAAGACAACAGATTTGTTAAAACGAAATGCTTGTCACAATATTAACCTTTCCTCTAGATGCAGCTGCGCTACATGCCTGCCCTCACCCCAGGAGAAGCCTCACTTCCTAAGACTACCAACCTTTCGGAAGTCAATCCAGACAAAGAAGCCTGCGTTGCGGTTGAGAAAAGGAACCCCAAGTGTCTTCAGCTCATCTGTCACATATGTATGGGCAGCTTTTAGCCGGGCATGGTTGGCCCTCAGGTACACCTGGTTGATCCAGTCTGATCAGAAGAAGAAGATTAAGAAAAGAATCACAAACTGAGAAAGTATTCAGATCTGTTCAAGCTTCCAAAACACTCAGTCTCTTTCTCTGCTTCACACTTCACCTCCTTTTGTTTTCTGTTTCCTCAAATAACAAAAAGACAGGCAAGAAGTATTTTGCAGTTTCATGTCTGTGCAGAAGAGTGTCTTCTTGACCTTCCTGAGGAAGTTTCCCTACATCTATAGTTCTTAGTTGTCATGGACTGTTAGCATTCCATCCTGGGCAGAGTTAGAAGGCCACTTCCATTTCCCTTGTCCCATAAGCATGTTTTTTGTTTCTGCTCAGCTGGTTCTACACAACACCAGCAATTTCTGTACAAATAGCTACCACACTTCTTTCAAGCTGCTCCTCTAACCCTGCTGATCAGGAGGTCTGCAGAAATGGTCCTTTCCTGCAGAGCTGTCAGCCTCATGTTGCATGGGCAGCTTCAGGGTAACAGAAGACTGTAAATTAAGCTGTACAAAGAGGAGACACTAGGGAAAGTAAGGGGAGGGGAGATCTTCCAGGTACCAAGACACACAGAATGGCAGAGGATTGTACATGGAGCTACTGACTCACCTCTGTCTCTAAGCAGCTGTGCAACCTTGTGCTGGACAGGTCCACAAACCCCGTGGAAATAACACAAAGAAGCCACTGCATTAGCTACATCTTGGTTCTCTGTATATAAAGTACCAAAACGAATCCCAGAAACAGCAAAATCCTGCAGAAGACACAGAGAGACTACTTTATTACACTGAACGACTGGGATCCTATTACTACTCACTTGATCTTTCCAGCATGAGGAACCCGAGGAGCCCAGACCAAAACCTACCAGCCACAAAGGCACAGCATGATAACAACCAGCACTCACCTTGGTTATGCCCCACATCACGTGAGTCCGCTGTGGATCAGGCAATCTGTATGTAGAAGGATGCAGATGGGCAGTTAGTGTCATAGGTGCTGAAGCTTTTGGATCACCAGTGCAGCATTGCAGAAACAGAGAGGCAGCATTACACAATGATAGACAGTGCACCGCAGAACAGCAGTCAAGCAGGGAAAATTCAAATGTGACCTAACTTTAGAAGCTAGGAACCCCCTGGAAGTAGTTTTAGACAGAATTTTTAAATATTTCAGAGACCCAGATGCTTAGAAGTGCTACATTTTACACACAGATTTCCTGAACATATGAAGCTCATACATATAATGCTAGAAATCAGGCTTCTGCCAATGTATTTGTCACGAATCAAAAGCAATGTTCTTTTACATCTAAGCCCAGCAACAGTGAGCTAACACTTAACCAAGTATATTTTGTGTCCTTGCAAATGAGCACAAACAGAAAGCTAGCACCACTGGTGAAGACTAGAAATTAAAAAAAGAAAAAAACCCTCAACACCATACCTTATTTTAAAAAAGATTTTTAAAGCTTTTCATCTCATTAAAGTAATACCTAATAAAAGCCATTATCCAGTCTGTAATACTACAGTGATCTGGGACTATTCTATGGAAAAAAAGGAAGTAAATAGCAACAAAAAGTCTTTACAAGTATCAACAGAAACATGGGGAAAATATGTTTAGGTAGGAAGAAAAGCATAAGCATCACCTTCAACAAATGAAAAATCTGTTTTCAGTTTTGGGGACTGTCATAACCAAATACTGATGCACACATTGAAAAGTATACCACAATAAAAAGCTAGCTACCATTTTTTACTTGCTAGATTGTATTTGACAAAATGCATTTGCCATTTAGAAATTACCAAAAAAAAAAAAGAAAAAAAAGAAAGAAATCAACATAAGGTGGATTCAGAATTTGCTAGTTCATGACTTAACTTCCAGTCACAAGTTCTCAGCAAGGCAGCATGTTGAACTGTCACTGGAAGATGGCCAGGGAAGTAGGAGTTGCTTTTACCTGTCCATGCCTAGGACACTGTGAAACGTGGCAGATTCATCAAAAACTGACAGCATGTAGATCTCATCTACTATCACATGCAATTCATGCCTGCAAAAGGACAAAATGGAGATTACAAAAGAAGGCTGCTTCTGGTTTAGAAGCAGAGACAAATTCAGGCCTGCAAATACTTGCTTTATACAAAGAAGAGGGGATGCCAAATTTTGCAGAAAGAAAGCAATTTTTCTCAAATTATCTATTTTGTGTACCTTGATGTGATTTGAGGTATATCCACTTAACTGTCTCCTACTGCAACAAGACAAACATCCTATCATATATATAACAAGACAAAAATCCTATCATATCCAATGTACTATTGAAAATTAACTCCTGTATGTACTACCCATGTACAGTAAGTTGCATCATCATCCACTCAGCACCTCATAGATTCTGAATATCAAAGTATTATGTATTATGATCCATGATGAAGCTGGGAACCCATATTGATATACTTCCTTGTCTTTACAAATACAGAGGAACTGAGAGGAAAAGAACTCAGCTTCATACCAGGGAAGCACAGCACCATAGTGTTTCCTAGGATTACTGAAAAATAAAACATGCATTCTTTGATGCAAGTTGCTTTGCCAACCCAGATGACTGCATGGTCCATATTCCCAGCATTTCCCTCTCCTTTCTTAAGTCCACCAATGTGTGTGAAGAATAGACTGTCTGCCTGACTTAAAAGATACGCACAGATAAATTCAGGGACAGCAAGTAGTCCACCAGATTCTGAAAGCTGTATCTGACTCAGGATAGCTCAGCCTTCCAAAGTGACATACCTTTTAGCAAATTCCAGATAATCCCGTAGCTCTGACAAGGAGTAGATGTCCCCAAGGGGATTTTGGGGATTCAGAAGAATTAAGGCCCTTACAGTGACACCCTGCAGAATACAAATAACACAGTACTAAGAGAGTGCCCATCATGGGATACATTTGCAGTCCCTCTACTTGAGCAGTCCCTCACTTGAGTGTGACACAAGATTCCCTTGAAGCTTCCACCATGACTTTTCACCTCAAAGGTTAGATTTGCATGAGAAAACTTCCAGCCACATATTAAGATTTTTTTTAAATTAATTCATTTGTAAAGTGAATTGAGCAAAATATTAAAGAATTAATCTATGATTTTGAAAAGAGGGGATTGCCACCACCAAGTAACTGGTTGCCATTTGGTAAACCAATTAATGAGAAAGATGGTCTCACATGCTCTCAGCATGGAAGCCCTTTCTCTGAGCTGCACCAGTAATTGGGAAGTAATAAATTACTGAAGAACGTTGCAAGAAAGATGAGAATTTGAGTTAGGTGGATGCAAAGTGTACACATTTAGAGCACACTTGGCTGGAGATGTCAGAGCTGGTAACGATTCAAAGATGCAGCTAAACATATATGAGATTTAGGACAACGCCAAGTTTACAGACTAACTCTTAAGAAAAGTGATTTTCATTTCCATTTTATCCTCTAGATTTCCCTCCTGTAAAAACTCTCAGTATTCTTAGTGGATTCATCTGCCCTGCTGTATAGAGCAGTCAGTTTTCAGGTAACTCAGCTGGACTTTCTGAGGGAGAAACCCTGGGTAGTCCCAAATTTTAGCGCATGGCCAAGTACATTTTTTTTATATATGAATGGGTTCCAGTGCTTTGTGAAGGGTCTGGTTTGTCCTTCCTGCTGTGACCAAAACTGGACAGACATAACACTGAGGGATTCCCCCTAGAACCGCCCCTGAGTTTTCAAGCAGCCTCATCTCACTCTATCTACAAGGACAACCAGAAAGCCAGGTGCTAGGTTTTGAAAATGTTTTGATCTTTAGGCCTCTAATGGGATGTGGTTTCTCCAGTATATTGTAAACTTAGGTGGTAATGTGAAACTCAGCTAAACTCACCTCTGCTCGGGCATCTTGCAAGGCTTTTTCCAGTTTTTCCACCGTAAGCTGAAAAGGACGAGTGCTTGTTCCAGTAATCTGCAATACATAAAAAAGACAAAAAAAGGCAAAGTTGTTTCTCTCAAGAGACTGCCTTGAGCCAATCCACTGACAAATGCTCCCTGAAAGAAAATAAACCCCCAACAATAATGACCTAGCAACCATCATCTCGTCCTTCTATACGATAGAGAGAATAAATAAATCAATAAGTAAAATCAAAGAAATGGCCATCAGAGGCTGGCCACAAACAGAATTTTCTTGCTATCCTTGAATAACTAAAGCAATGCAAGGTCTCCATCTGCTCTTCCACCCTGGGACCAGCTTCAGTAGGACAGGACATACTTTTCTCTCTAAGGTTCAAAACAGTCAATTTTTTCCTTTCAAGGACTCCTATTGGGAGTAAGATACAAGAAAAGGACAAAACTGGAATCCAGATTTACAGTCTCAAATTATGTTCTTGTAAGCTTTGTGCATATTTTCCCAGAAACAAATGGTGAAAAGGTCCATTGGCAGTAGTGTACCCCTGTTCTGAGAACTGCTTGCAGAGGTTCCCAAAGCTCAGCACTTTCCAGTTTAACTACAGAGGTTGTTATTCCCGTCTCTCAGATCTTACCTTACTGTCTAAATAGACATACACCAGCTTGACATTACCATAGAGGAAGACACTCTGGGTAATACCACCATAAAAGGGAGTAGCAATCAGAACAGCTTCTGGAACCAAGAAAACAAAGTTGGTTATCAACAGGTCACAGTCTTGTCTCCTAATGTGCTTTAGCTAAACATGAAAGCATTTTTACAGCTGCGTCCCCTGGAAACATTGTAATGCTACTGCCTCTTTCTTCACTTTATTTTCACATTAATTCTCTAATTTTCTGCAAGAGCCCAGGCAAACATGAGTATAGCCCATATCTAGTCTAGCAAACTAAAACAGTGCACCACAAAAACAGTGAAGGCAGACTGGGCAGGCACCAAGTGTGAGTGCATGACATCAGCAGACTGAATTTCACAGCACAACCTTGCAGGAAACAAGAACTTTGCAGCAGGCCAATGCCAATTTCACTACTTCACTTCTAACAGTATTTAAACAAAGTAACAGTTTATTTCCCAGCTGAAAAAAACCAAACCGACCCAAAACTACGTTCCAACCATCCACTTACCCCCTGGATCACAGAGGACTGTAGCTAATGCAGAAAATAAAGAGCCACAACCATTTAAAACAATCACCTAAGGAAGAAAGAGAGAAGCTAGTAGTAAATCCATACATAGAAAGTCAGTAGTATAAAATAATAATTCCTGACAATATCATTGAAATAAATTTTCTCCCCAACTCTCTATTAGAATTTTCCTGCTGAAATCCCACTTCTACCAGAATAACTTTAATTCTGTTCTTTGCTTCAGAGACACTGTTCTGGTGCCATTCTTGATTCTGATAAGCAATTTAGAAAAAGAATAGGCTTTAATGAGGGAAAAAACTGGGGAGCAGTTCTGAGCTGTTAGTAAACCAAAATACTTTTCAACACTTAATATGTGTTATCATCTCTTTGTGGTAACAGCAGTACAGAACTCCTGCCAAATTTGTACAAAAGCGGAAACTACTGTCTCATACAGAAGCAGGTTTGACTCCTGCTTCTACAGGACAAATGCTCACAGGCACCATGAGTTTCATTCCAAGTCAGGAAGAATCTGGTGCCTTGGAGAGGCAGTCATCAGCAAACTGATCAGTGGTAACCTCAGTTCACTTGAAGTATGGGGTTCTGTTGAATTACTGCAGCCAGAAAAGCAATGGCTGCACCAGCTCCTGCTGCCTTCAGCACTCAGCAGAGGCAGAAGTCCCCGACCTCCACAGGCCCCCGTGTCCAGACTCTATCTCTCACAAGTCAGCAAGTCCTGCAGAGACTCAGGTCTTGATGCCTTTCTAGCAACATTAACACAAATTTACAGGCTAAAACTAACTCTTGGTTCAATTGCAAATCTTTGTCCTGAGGTATAACAGAGGAATGGGATGACATGAAACTCAGCTTTTGAAACAGTGGGTGCTCTTTGTCAAGGCTGAGGGATACAGGCATAGTAGGTCCCCGAGCTAAATAAGGAGATGAACACATAAGGCCCCACTGAGAGCACTGGAAGGAGGAGCTGGCACACACAAGTGAAATATGAGGCAAATATACAGCAGACCTGAAGTGTTTTGGCTGAACTGTGCATCAAAAGCTACTGAAATGAAGAATCAATCTCATTTACATGATAACAGGTTACATTCTTACCAAATCATTTGTTTAAAAAAATAGAATTTGAAGCTGTTTCCCAACAAATGGCAATACATGAGAACAGACACCAATGGACACCAGGTTACCTACATTCTCTGCTTTAAGAGGTGCAGGGGCCTTGCAGTAATAGGTCAAAAATCGAGCCACTTCCTCCCGTAAACTGGAAAATACACAAAAGCAAATATTGATTCATACATTCTCCAAGAGGCTGGGCTTCCAAATCAGGTTCACATCTTAGGAAAATAAAGTCAGGGACAGTAAAGTCTGGTGAAAATAGCTAGGAAACAGGATAGCTCAGGCTCATGGAACAGACATGATTTTTACACCCAGCAGAGGTGTCACAGATAATGTCTATAATGGTGTATGCATTTCTCATGAGCTTTAACCCAGCACAGAAGGGAAGGATTAACATCCCCAAGTGTTCACTATGTTTCAAAGAATTGTTTGGAGTTACCCAATTTGTTAATGTATACAAGTGCTTTTAAATTTCTGTTTGCTTTAGAAAATTTGCATCTTCTCTCATGTAAAAGGATTTTTAACTGGATGAGCTGGTAGGAGAGCTAATGTAAAGTTTTGCAAAGAAAATATGATTAAATGACCTAGAAAAGTTTTAACTAGAGAATGCAGCAGAAGATGTTTGTGTTCATCCATTCTGTTTATTAAACAAGTAGTCAAAAAGAGAAGTGTTACAGAAAAGACTTACAACAGATGTCCTTTCCAGTCAGGGTACTGAAGCAGTGGAGGGTCGATCATATTCATATCAGCCTGTGTCAGCTGGGAGAAATGAGAAAAATCAATAAAAACACAGTCACTGATAAGGGAAACATGGAGATAGGATCCATATACAGGCATACAGCTGCACAGACACTTGTGCAACTTCAACAGTTGTAAAACTGGATTGGGAAAGCCACTGACCATCAACATTAATGCAGCCTGGAGAAGCAAGGACCAGCAAACTGATCTGTGATACCTTCAGGTTATATGAACTACGGGCTTCTGCTAAGTTATTGCAGCCAAAACTTGCACAGAAATCTACAAAAAGGATGCAGAACAGGCAACACACAATGCCCATAACCAAGGTGCCCACAGAAGACTTTCTCAGCAAATGAAGCAACCCCAAGAGTGTTTTGCCCAAGCTCTGAGGACAACAGTTTTTCACTGGAAAAATAAATTCCAGTTGTGAAAGTTCAGGTCTAGACTGTCAGAAGGAGTTAGAAAGGAATTTGAATCGGAGTCAGATATGTATTTTCCTTAATAAACTTCCAATAAATTATTTTTTAAATGAATTACAGCTTTCATTTATGTCTCAGTTCCAAGTTGCTGCAGCTTCTTCAGATTTCTATTTCTGATCAGTTTTGGTAAGTGTTGAAGTGTAAGAGAAGTTTCCAAAAGACAGGAGAAAAATAAAATTATCTTCTTAATAATTATTCCCCAGGGGAGACACTTTGTTCCTTATGAGAAGTTCATTCTGATCTCAAAGACAGATTGACCTGAACTGTGGAGGTCCTTTTTAGTATTTATAATTAGATAAAGTGTGCACACTGATTTTATTGTTTTATTTTTATTATTATTATTATTTTATTATTTCCAAGGCTGTAAATATCAGTGTTTCACATAATCCAGTTCTGTGAAGTTGCAAGGGAAAGCACACCATTGATACAGGGAGAGAGAACATTTTAGATCAACAAAAAGGCAATAAACAAGTGTTATGTGCAATGTACCTTCCAAATATTTAATGGCAACCAAATCTATGAGTTAATACTAAAAAAAGGTAAAGGTGGGGGTAACAAAAGTAGGTGATAGTGCAAGGGAGGAGGGAAATTTCACATGCAGTGTGAAAGTTTCACACATGATAACAAAACCATATAGGTGTTTTAATAACTGGTGCCAAGCTCTGGAGTTTAAAGACACTGTCCTTATCCCATGCAGAATTACAGCCTGGTACTATAGGATTAAAGTTCCTTCATTCAGCTGTAGATGTTCTTGGAGCCTTTGTAGCTCCAAGAACTGTGCCTCCTTACATCTCTTTCCTAAACTTATCTAGAGAATGAAACATCAAACATATCAGCAGACTTGGCCAAAAATGACTATGAATTAATAAAAGGAGAACCCTTAAAAGTAATGTGTTAAGGGGTAAGGAAACCAGATGGGCTAACTTAAAGGAAGAACATCTGAGATCTCACACCACAAAATATTCTCTAATTTAAGGGTCAGAAGTTCAAAACAGAAATTGGATACATTATTCAGTGGCAGCAGTAAGTATTTTTAATCCCTAATAGCAAAAAAATATTTGCCTACAATCCCAGCTGATGCTGCATTCAGTGAATCCATACTGTTACTCAAGGCTGTGAGGACTGAGAAGCTGGTAACAATATCTCTGTTTTGCTTGTTGCCACAAGCATGAACACTATAGCTGACAAAGTCTCAACTCATTTTCACAGAAGGGCTAATAAAGATGCAGCTGACTACTGTCTCCCTCTGCACTACTTCCTGCAGACATGGTGTTAGCTTAAAGAGGAAAGGACAGTGAAGGAAGGAAGGCACCATCTACACAGCCTAGAAGACACCTTTCTGTGCAGGCAGCAGTTCTGCCTTACCTGTTCTTTTAGCTGGAAGGTGGAGTGGAGGGGTAGCGTCCCCCGAGTCGGTGGAGTGGCAGGCAGAAATAAAACAAGGAACATTTTGAGGGTGGGAAGTGGTGCAATGGGAGCAACCATGAACTTCAAACTGCAGAGACTGCCTGTCCAGCCCTGAGCCACCTTCCCTCCCCACACGTAGCTACAGGTAGGAAAAAGTGCCACCTGCCCACCTCAAAGGCTGCCTGCCACCTGGGCAGTGATTTTAATGGAAACCTAGAAGCATTCCTCTGCAGCACAGTTGTGTTGTTTCCTTCTTTTTCTACTTTTTCAGTTGTGCTGTGTGTTCCACTCCTCTGCCTGATGCAACTGAACAAAGCCAGCAGGTAGCAGCTGACCCAGTCTGATTTTGAGAGATTTCACTGCTGCCACTCTTGCACATTTCAGGTGAGTTCAGAACTGGGCATCCAAGTTGTGTGGCTTTATAATGGACAGATGTGAAGATCCTCAAAATTAACTAGAGTTCAAAACTAATTTCAAAACATCTGTATTAACGCATCTACTGTCAGCAGGGGAAAATAAAAATCATCGTATTTTCAACTAGTTTTCTGAAATAAGTATATCCCCAGAGAGAAACCCATTATGAAGAGGAAGAGAAAAATGCCCATGTTCCTATCCTCCTGGAAAAATCAAATAAATAAACGTACAAGTAGTTGGATTCAAAAGTGATTTCCAACAAATTTGAAATTCACAATGAAAAACTTTACCAGAGAAACCTGAGTAACAGCAGTAACTCTAGGAAAGTGCAAGCTTTGAAGAGGAACTGCAAAGCAAATTCAGTGTTTTGTTTTGGAATAGAACTTACCCGCTTGGACATCAGGTCAAAGCAGAGCTTGTTCTCACTGGTGCCAAAGTTTATTATACCCTAGAAAAAGAAACAGTGTATTGTTTATAGACACAGAAAACATGTGAGCACATCACCTTAGCTATCACTTCACTGAATTGCATCCAAAAAGCTTACCAAGGAAAAGTCAAAACACAGTTCACATAAACTTCATCATATATAACTTGAGACATGCATCTATGTGTGTATGTTTCCATATATATCCCAAGCACTTGGCTTCTTAGTCAACAAACTGGTTGTAAATGAATATGTACTGATGGTTTATACTTCCTTACAGAACATGTTTAACTTAATCTTGAATTCACTCACTGTTATATGTACCTAAAAAAAAAAACCTTAAACAACTCTGAAAAAAGCCCAAGCTTTACTCTTCTGCAGTGGTTTTAAACAAGGTTTTGGATATATTTCTTTATCTTAAAAGTATTTGTTTATCAGTAATTACTATGCCACTCTACTGATTTGCTCAGAAGCCATATAAACATGTAGTCACGACAAGTAGTTAAAATTCCGAATTTTCCCCTCTGGAGAGGTGACCCTACAGTTCCAGGTTTATGATTTGGCCATATTTAGTCTGGCATTAGACCCTGAAGAGTTCAAATCTACTAGCACAGTTTCATTATTGGAAGAGTTTGAGTAAATAAATTTTTCAAATGTGAAAGAAAATCTAAACAACCATACGCTTCTGATGTTATTAAAGTACAAGTCTAATTTTAGGTATTTGTTTAAAAAAACTACCTCCTACATAGACAACTTTTGGTAGAAGCAGCAGCCCGTACCTCATAATACATCTTGTAACAAAAACTTCCCTGTGTGTTTCTAGTTTAACCATCTAGTTTTCACTGCCTCAACACAGGCAATTAAATTCAGGGCTAATAATAAAATATTTTTAAAGTTTCAAGTAGTTCAGTATGTGAATGAAGGATCTACTTAAAAGTAATCCACATATAAATTGTTATTTATATTTACTGGTTACTCAGTAATAATTTGCCATGAAGTATTAACACTCAGCCTTTATGCCACAAGAGGGCTATGACGAGCTACTTAAAACTGAGCAGCTGAGTGTAAACGGGCAGAAAATGTGCTGAGTGTTATTGACATAAATAAAAAAAAAAAAAGGCTACTACTCAGTAGTTCTATTTCCTGCACCCATCACCTGCAATAATCAGATATAATCAGATAATCAGAGATGGTCCTCAGCTGGGCAATAGAGGTGATGAGGTGGAAGAAGGAACACGAGCTGTGTTCCTGCAGATTTCTTACATCTTTCAAGGTCTGCTACTGCTATTATTACCCTGGTAGAGAAATCAGAGTGTGCCAACCCGAGCTGAACACAGCGTTCATCTTTGATACCTAGATGATCTGCAAAGCTACTTTTAATTTCTTTTCCTCAAACAAGCAGTTTGACTCACCCTGTATTAGTGAGATCGAAAAAGCCCCACACCTTTAGCATATCTGTCAGCAAACCTCTAAGAAACTTTTATTTCCTAACAAGGAAGCCAGGAAAACACTTTGAGGTTCTTACTCACATTGGGGTTCTTGTCTTCATCATACTTGTCAGCATGATAGGCTTTGTACCCTTCCTCAGAGGAGCCCTGAAAAATGTTGGCAAAGTTTCCACGAGCAGAGAGGTAAGGGCTTCTCTGGAAGCCACTGGGGTTACAGAAGCCGTGCATGTCAACCCTCCTCTTGGCAAGCGGCCGAACCCTCATCTCTTGCAGATTGCCCCCTCTTCCTCCCAGTCCCTCAATTTCGGACAGTGCCTGGCTGAAGTCCAAACCCTGAGGCATGGCAACGGAGGAGGAGGAGCCACTATGACTCTGCTTTAGGATGCTGAGCATTTGAGCAAAGACATTGAACATGCGAAACTCGTGTTCCCGCTCCAGTTCAAACCGGCGCTGCTCCAGTTGCATCCGACGCTCCTCCACGTCCAAATCCCGCTGAAATCGGCGTTCTTCCATCTGCAGGAAGCGCTCTTCCATGGCCCGCTGAGATGTCAGAGTCTTCAGCAGCAGATCATCGAGTGGGTCCCTCATGCGCTGGCCTTTCCGCTTTTTTCTCAGCCGATGCAAAGCAGAGAAGCCAGGCCGGGGAACAACATTCTGGATCCGTGATGAGTTTGCCATGTTTGGCTCACTGAAACCTGGGAATACACAAAAGGAAGAAAAAGTGCAGCAAGCAAAGTGGCATGGGCATGCTTTGCTGCCTTCCCCTGCCTGTCCTAAGAACACCCTTTGATCTCCTGTAGGGTTTACAGAAAAAACAAAATAAAACCTGTCAGGTATATCCTGAGGTTTGCAAACATTTTTTAAAGTTTCTTTTTAACATCACACATTGGGCACACCATGATGCTGCCAGCCCCAGCCCCTCACATGGCCTCTGTATTAACCTGAATGAGCATCAGTTCCCTCCACTAGACTAACTATGCAAGCATCACAGCCAAGGGGACATACCATTTCTTCCTGACCTCAGACATTAACCTCACATTCGTTATCACCTCTTCTTCTCCAACAATTCATGGTCTTCCATCAGTCCTAGACCGGTTTGAAATCCCCAGGATTCCCAGACTGTACCCTTCCTGGCAGCTAAGCAATGCCAACTGCACTTTCAATGCAGGAGTCTCACCTCCCGGAAAAAAATACGCTGTTTCTGCCAGCAACTTTCAAAAACATCTTCTTTCCAAGTCCCACTGAATAGCTTAGAAAGTCAGGCAATGATTATTCCCAAGTACTCTTCATTGTTGAGTGGGCTAAAATATTACATCTGGAATATATCTTAAAACAATGCAAGGACAGTTTCACCTGCAGGTTTATAGAGCAACCATGGCAGAAGAGGGTCTCCCAGTACAATTCAGCATGAGGAGCACAGAAAGCTCTGGTTATGTTCAAATGATACCAAAAAGCATGCCACTGGGTTTTTTTCAGTAAGGCAATTACTGTCAGCATTATATGCAGAAATCTAAGTATCCCAGCTTATGGAGCCCTTTGGACTTCATACACAGTATTTAACCTAGCTTAGTAATTCCAGACTATATTTACCTGCAGCAAGATGCCTGTGTTTTGGGAATGGCCAGAAGACCACAAATTCAGATACCAGCCTTCTACTTTAAAGCTTTTTGGGATGTGGAAAAACAAGGAACCAAATGTCGTTGAGAAAACCAGGTGTCTATCTCTGCACCAGAAACAATCTTCTCTCTCTGGGAAAATGGGCAGAAACTTTATGCTGGAATGTAAGAGGCTATCCCTACCTGAAGGTGAAACACTGGTTTCAATGGGAATCTCCACCCTGGAGATGGGAGAGTCGTTCTGGGCCCTCTCCAAGAAGGCTCTCTCCATCTCCTGTTCTTCAGGGGAGCCCTGCTGGTAAGACATGGCTTGTGGGGGCTCTGGGGTCAAGCTGTGGTCATCAGAGTTGACCTCCTCACATTTGATTTCCATCAGCTCAGGGTGCTGGGAGTGTCCAAAGGGCAGGGCCGAGGAGGCGAACTGGTGGTGGTAGCTCTCCACCATGCTGCCCTGCAGCACCTGCTGAGGTATCATGCTGCCGCTCAGGGAGCCATAGGCCAGGGCCGGCCGGCTGGTCAGCACCCGGTCCATCACCTCGTAGAACTTCCACGTCCGCCCACCCCGTGGAGTCTTGCTATTGTCCTTGATCCGCCGGTACTCCAGCTTCATCTTCTTGATCTTCTCCCGGCACTGGTCGCCCGTCCGGTGGATGCCCTTCTCCCGCAGCACCTCGGCGATGCGGTTGAAGACGTGCTGGTTGCGCAAGCAGCTCTCCAGCTCTATCTGTACCGACTCGTCGGCCCAGAGCTGCAGCAGCTCCACCACCTCGGGGTCCGACCAGTTACTGCCGCGCTCGTACTTCTTCCCACGAAAATCCATCGCTCCCGGGGTCCCGCCCGCCGCTCGCCCCGGGCTGCGCACCTGCCCCTGCCCCGCCGGGAGGGGCTCTCGCACCTCAGCCCTCGAGGGCGCCCGGGCGGCCCGGCCTCCCCCAGCCCCTACCGGGCTGCAGGGCCTCGGGCACGGCTCGGCACGGCACGGCACGGCTCGGCACGGCTCAGCCCATCCGCTGGAGCCAGGCGGAGCGAGCTAGCGGGGAGCCGGGCCGGCATGTTCACATCCGGGGTGACGCACATGCGTGCAGCCTTATTCCGGGATAACTTTATCCCGTGCCAGGCGCTTGTCGCGCTCCCGGGGCCGGGCCGGGCTCCAAGCGGCGCCGTGGGGTCCCTCCCACCCTACCTCTTTCCCTCCCTCCCAGCCTCCTGCCGTCCGTCCCTCTGTACGTCCCGGACCGGGAGGAGGCAGCACTGAC
>VZRS01011758.1:67532-161100 GCA_013398055.1 Ifrita kowaldi | reverse complement strand
CTTTATCTCAGCCTACAAGTTTTACCTTTTTCACAATTCTTTCCCCCATCCTTCTGTGTGGAAGGAATGGCTGTGTGTGTTTAGCTGCCTGATGGGTTAAACCACAACAACTGGACATCAAAACATGGGAATCTCCATAATTTCCATGCAGCCCTACTATCCACTCATGGTGGGAGCTGTCTCTAAAGTTCATGCAGCTCACTTCCAGCTAAAGAGTGATAAAAGCTCTTCTTCCCCTTTCAGAAAGCAGGATGTGCTGCTCGTGGAATGCACAGCTGGGAGACACTGGGGCAGAACCAAATCCCCAACTAAACTTCACTGGGGCAGAATCAAATCCCAAACTAAACCTCACATTGAAGGCACAGTAGGAAAGATGATTTAGTGGTAGTTCAGTCATTAGAAAGACTCATTTAAGCCCTGTGATCTACCAACTGAAATCAGCTAATGAAACAAGCCATGGACTTTAACAAGACACAGCAGCTGTATATAGCCAGAGAGAAACAGATTTAATCTATTCCCTGAGTGTGAATTTGTACCTGGCAGAGGTTCATGTGTGCCCAGCTGCCGGATGGGGACAATGAAGGCGTGCAGGCCTTTGCACTGGCCCTGGGTGTAGAGCTGAGCCAGAACAATGGCGTGGTTTGACGTCTTCCCAACTGCAACAGGAGTCAGCACAAAAACACGGTCAGACACACTCACACACACAGAGCCTTTCCTCTGAGATAACCTCATCATATCATGCACTGGAAAACCAGATTGACCTCACTGGTTGTCACCCCCATCATACAGCTCTATGGCAAAGTGTTGCTCAAGTCAATGGAAGCTGCACAACACAATTTTCTTTACTATAAAACACCAGGTCCTTGGCACACCTTCCAGTGAAGCTGAAGGAACTAAAAATAATTTGATACAAGCAATCAAAAATTACACCAAATCCACAGTGTGAATGATGCTGAGCAACAGTCCAGAGCACACAGAGAATGTTTAGCAGGCTCTGATAAGTCTGTTGCTTGCTGTGCAAGAGTGAGTGGCTTTCAGCCCACTCTTTGGATCAACTTCCAGCCACCACTCTGTAGATATAACACACATCAGGGCATCACCTCCCTGAGTTTTTCCATACATCTTCCAGATTTAGACACACTTACGTCCACCAGGCCACCACTTAATGGAGGTGACAGTGGGGCTGTTGAGGATGAACTCCTGTGTAGAGGGGTCATAAGTGGCTGTAGTTTCCAGACCCCGAAGATGAGTCCCTGGAAACAAGCAAACAAATTGTTTTGGCAGGAAGTCAGTCACGAAACAGAGACAAGGACAGAGCTGGACAATGGAAAGTGGAACTCCAGTAGTAATGTTTAAATTTTAACTTTGCTTTTAGGCTATATATATAGAGAGCTAAATATCAATCAATTAAGGAAGAACAAGTGAGAGCCAGACCACATTCTGGGACATGAAGCCAATTCTCAGAAAATATACTGATTTTTTTCCACTAGTGGTCTAAGACTAGTTTTCCAAGCACCTCCAATCTGACACCTTTTTGCTATCACACACCAGAAGCCCCTTCTCAGTCAAAATGTTCCACAGGAACACGCTCACCTGAATGTCACTGAAATGCAATCTGATTAAATTGCAAAGTAAAACCATCCACTTCTCAGCCACAAGACGAAATAACCAGTGCCCACCATCTCTTCATGCCCTCATCAAGTCTACATTCTCCTCACTTGACGGAGCTGATCTCCCAAATGAGACCATCCACAGCTCCAAGACAGCAGATAATGGCATGTGTATCCCAGGTACTGATGCAGGTAGATGAAGAGACTGCAAAAAGATGGGAGGTAATTCCAGGAACACTCTTTGTCTTCTGCCCCGAACTCTTTACTTCACACACCTGTCTCAGAGCAGTGGCACTGCCCCTGAACGCCTTAAAAACTCCCAAAATCACCAGGCCTACTTGCTCAAACTAGGCAAGCTGTGAACACTCCTGAGAGTCTGGACTGACAGGGCAGGACAGGAGCTCCAATGGGAAAAAGCAGATCACCCTGCAGCAACCACAATCCCAAAGCATGGAGGTAATGGCAGACTTCCATTGGCAGGCAGCTCAACACAGACTCACTTTGCTGGCAAAGGATCTTCAAACCTCACTAGTTCCAAGAGATTCTCTTTAGACTTGCAGTTAGTTTATGCTTCACACAATCTCTACATTTCACTTCAGCACAAAGGTGAACCCTGCTCATTTTTATAAAATAATTCTCATCTGCAACTCTCAGATGACCAAAATTAAAGTTCCCCAAGGCATAATATCCTCCTTTTGAAACTTCAATTAAGTGTTGCAATCACAATACTGCTGGAGTTATCAAAATCCATTTCAAAGCTTGAAAGCAAAGGAATAGCAACAAAAAACAAAGTCAGCTTGAGACAGAGAACTCAAAAAACCCGACACATTTCATGGTCAGTTAAAGAGAACACATGGGAGTGAACTAAGGGGAATAAAGCTCCCCACAGACCATGAGCACTGGAACCAAGTCATCCACATGTTCTCTGACCCAAGGTCAGTCCCGAGGTGAACAAGTGACTCTTAACTTTTTGGCATCTCTTTCAATACCTCAAAGCTCTGTCCTTTTGTCTTTACATGGAACATTAATTACAGCAAAGCAGAACTCGAACTGGAAAGAACAGCAAGTGTAAAATGAACAGATGCCACCAAACTGACAGCACCAGTGATGGGCAATAATGATACCGGTTTGAATGGCACGAGGAGCACCCAGGTGCTCATTTATAGACCTACAGACATCAAACCCTCCCTTAGGAGGAAGAGAGGGAAGCAGCACATAGCATAATGTTCTAATAACCCTTCCAGAGGCTGGCCACTTTTCCCTACAACCACAGCTGCATGTGTAAAACTGTGGGATACACACACACTGTTCTTCCCAGGCATGGGAATCCTCTGTACACAAAGCCATTCTTAGAAAGAGCATTTATTGAATGTACTGTACCATGGCCCATTTCAGTCTGGGCATAAGTGCCAATGATCTCCAGGTTCCAGGCAGGCATGAAGAAGCGATCCTGCTGCTCTGGGGTGGCCTGGGTGAGAAGGGTGGGGAGGAACATGCCCAGATGAAGGTCCAGAGGTTCAGGCCGTCCGCGGTGAACAAAGCTGTGAAGAATTGTCATGGGATGGGAGCGTGAAGGGAATGTTATGGGAGGGAAGCAAGCATGAGGATTCATGGCGGAGATTCAGGAAGAGACAAAAAGAGAAAAAAATGATTCATGTGTCAATCCGAGTTCAGCAAGCGTATTTTAGAGAGCCAGAGCACTGTCCTTTCCTCAGGTCTGAGTAATAAGAAATTGCACTCACTTTGAGGTAAACACGCTGCAAAGAATTCCTCTGTAATCATACATAAAGTGCATCTGCAACATTCCCCTATTTTTGATGCACTAAGATTGATTAAAAAAAAAGGATGAATCCAAACCAAAAGATGGACCAGACCTCCACTCTGGTTTGAACATCAGAGCACTCCTAAGTTCAATGGGCTGAGGCAGTCAGCTGAGAATGTCAGTTTGTTGGAGATGTGATGTGGCTGAACACAGTGTGCTTTCAACCAAATATAGGAAGTCCATCTTTTTTTTTTTTTGGGCCATGTTTTGAAGGTAGAACCTGGTGGAAGTCCCAGTTTATCCAGCTAAACAAGCTAGGTTTACAGTACACTTTCTTTTTTTTAAAAAAAGGCAAATCCTAACTGGCTGCACTATTTACTCTAGTTTTTAAAAATTAAAGATCACACACAATTAGTGTATATGGCATTTCAAATCAACTCCCTTCAACTTCTGCTATTTTAAAGAACTTTCTTAAAAGGACAGTGCTCTGTGTAAGTCAAAGTCGTGAACATGAACAACTTGGCAAGAAAGCCAACATTTTTCAATATGTAAATCACCAGCACAAATTATCTCCAGTTAAACATCTTTCATTAGACTTAGTTCTTCTCCACATTCTGTCAAACACCACTGTGAGGTAATTAAGTGGCCTATTAAGATTTTCAATATAAACAATTAATTCATCATTAAATCTTAAAATATTTGCAGCTTTGAATATTAAAATAGTGGGGATAGATTGAGGACCAGTACCTCCATCTAGCTCTTTTATGTATGAAATAAATTTAATTGGACATTAACAGGAATATATATATATTTAAATGATATTCATTATGGAAAGAGCACAGGTCTGAGCGTGGCTCAAACTCATCTGACATTTTTAGCAAAGTGGGAACAATGCATCCTTGTGTTCTCTAAACACACATTAATATGAACTAGTTCTGTCCCTAGGGCTTCCCAATAACTGTTTTTTGATATTATCAGACTCCTATAAGTAAATTCAACCATCTAATAAACCCAGCAGCAAGGTTGTCTAAGCTTTTTGATTGCACAGTGACCGAGCCCAACAGGGGGCTAACAGGTTACCACGAATACCAGATTTTAAGTGAGTTCAGTACTAGTGAGAAGTACACAGCTGACAGTCAAAGAGTGAAAAAAAAATTCCTTATTTACCAGCAGAAACAGCACAGTATTTTCACTTTTTCACTGCCCCTTGTTTCTTTTTCAGCCCTGTGCTATTTGTGTTTTTCCTTTCTTTTTTTTTTTTTTGGGGTTTTTTTTGTTGGTTTTTTTTTTTTTTTTTTTTTTTTTTTTGGTTTGGTTTTTTTTTTTTGAGGGAGAGAGTGAGTTCTTCACTATGGAACAGGTTAAAATCAACACAGGCTATCACACACATAGTCACCAAGATAAAACTGAGTAACTACCCATCCAGGCCAGGGTTCAATTCAATAATCCAGAGGTCTGTTTCCCCATTGCCAGATTTTAAACATCAGGATTAAATTAAACAAAGATCAGTGACAATTACTGCAGCAGCTTCACTGATGAAGTATCAGATAATCAACATTCACAGCAGGAATGCCAAATTCCTGCATTTTAATTATTCAGCATAGAAAGTATATCTACTTTACTGTATTAGCTCTATTTAGTGTCAAAATACCCATTTAACCACGAAACAACATAAAAACCATAAGGAAATCGACCATCACCAGGCAAGAAAGTGCAATGATCTAATGTGAAATCGGAAGTAAAACCAATCACTGCAGTGTGGATGTGACTGATTTAAAGCAGCTGGTGTGAGAAAGCAAACAAGGCAAGCAGGCACTCATTGTTGCCATCCAGGTATCTCTCAGCTTCTGGTGTTGAGCTGGGTTTGTTGAGCAGGACAGAGGACACGATTTCTTCCACTGAGTCTTCTACAAATGTTTCAGCAGCTGTAACTGAACAACCAGGCAGCTGGCACTGCCATGCAGCAGTGTCCAGCACAAGCACTGGAGTCCTTGTTTGTAAACTATTCCTGCTGGTATTTAACAGCCATAATTCCAGGTTCTGCGCTAAAAGACTGTTTTCTGATCCATTAAATGTTTTTCCATTTAAAGCAGTGAAAGTTGCTTTCAACAACAGCAGGAATAAGATGTTTTTCTTCTTTGTAACCAAGACCTTTCCATGAAGTTGTACAGCTGCAGTGGAGCAGCATCTGGAAGAAAAGTGCCTGAGGCAAAGCATACCTGACTTTCAACCCAAAACTCACAATCTCACCGTGCTCCACTGCTCCTACAGGAATGCTCCTGACCTGTTTCTGCAGGCCAGCCATGCACTGAGGGCTCTGGCATACATGTCCCAAAATCAGGCAGAAATAAAACCCACAGTACTGTTCACTGACACGTTCCAACTGGTTCAAGTGAAATTCAGACTCTCAGGGCTTCGAACAACCTCCTCATTTTAAAACAAAGCTAACAACTACCAATGCAGAGATCAGCTAAGAGGTGCATTCTGGAAAAGACCAAAAGAAATCCTGGGATTGTCAGGACATGAAATGAGGCGGCTGTCTGGCTACAGACATCAACCATTAACTGAGGAATTTTACCTTTCCCCCTTTAGACTGACCCAGGGAACATCATCAATTTACCCACTGGAGTTAGAGAAAAGAGGTTACCCATTGATCCCTGAAGGGAACTAACCATGTCCCATTTCGGTTTGGGCGTAGGTGCCAATTATCTTGACTCCACGGACCAGGGGCAGCCACTTCTCCTTCTGAGCAGCAGTCGTTTGGGTCTCTATGGTTTTGTGAAACATGCTGAAGTGGAGACCCAAAGGTTCAGGAAAATTGCCCAAGCATGTTCTACAGGAGAGAAATACAGGGATCTGAATCTCAGTCTTACTGTTACTGTGAACCTGAAAGGCTTTTCTCTAACTGGAGCATAAGATAAATAATCTCTTTGCCTCATTCAACCTTTTTTTTTGTCCCACAAGCAACCTCCAAATGTGGAGGCATCAGAAGCAATGCTAATGGGGAAACAGATGTTTCTTCCAGGCATCTTCCCCCCATGAATCTTGCTGTTGCTGTGTAACTGGAAAAAATGTTATTCTACAAAGGTTCATGAGGAACTTCAAACAAAGGACACGAAAACCAAATTATTTTCTCCCCCATCTCTAAGGCTTTGTGGGAATAAATCCCACTGCTGCTGGTAGCCTACAACTAGGGCATTATTAGGTAGAACCAGTATGTATTAAAAAGGAAAAGGTTTCTTTGGTGACTGAGTTCTTTTCAGAACAGCTCTGTATCACCTGCAGCTGCTTCTCTCAGTTGTGAGATCTGGAACGCACCTTCAATTAAAATTACCATCACAGTCTAGTGCTGGAGGGAATGGAAAGAAAAATCAGACGTCTTAGGTGTGTTTCACCAAAACAGAAGTTATTTCATGAAAGAAAACTTGAATCACTTAGTGGCCACAATGGCAGGCAAAGCACATTCTCAATTAAAACATCTTCCCTTCTGCAGCTTGGACAGTTTCTTCATCTTTAATCTACTATAAACAAATGCTTATTCCATCTAAACTCTAAGATAGAGGAGGAAAAAAGGAGCCCTCTGCATAAATACCATAGGGGATGCTCTGCATATGGTTTGTCAATCACAGCAGCATTTGTGACTGGCCTTTTGCACCACGCAGAGAGTAAATAATTGATAAATCAACAGCAGGTCCTATACAGACTGAAAACCAGCCTTAGAGTGAGAGACAAAGCACCGCTGAACTGCATGTTGCCTGTTTAAAATGAACAAGACTAAATGAGCCATGGATTTTTCCAGAACCAAAACTATTGCAATCAAGTAATCTAATGCTGGTGATGAATGTATTAACTGTGCTTTAAGCTGGTGTGAGTGCAGCTACACTACAGTCCAGTGTCTCAAGTTCCTGGAATGGAGGCAGACAGTCCTTTCACCAAAAAATACTCTATTGCCTACAGCAGCACATGTTAACAAAGCTGATGCTTTCAGGGTGACCAAGGGCTTAAAGATGCTGCAAGGACAGCAAGATAGAATACTTTTCAACATTCTTGTGGTTTCCTAAGTGGGTTATTCTTTTAGCCCAGGACCTATACAGCAACAGCAGCACCCTTTACTTCCTCATTGCCTGCAGCACAATTATTGTGCACTTACTCCTCAGGCCCCAAAAGGACAAATCTACAGGGAGAAAATGAGTGCTGACTTTGGAACACAAAGTTTCAGGGCAGCTTGAATGGCTCTTTGCGTATTTTCAGCAGCCATTGAAAGAACTTGAGAAAAAGGTGCAGCCCATGCTTTGCTGTCAGAAAAATCAGGTCAGACACTGCTTCTTTGAAGGTAATGCTCCAAGAAAAAATCCCAGAAATCTTCTGAAAGGTCAGGCCAACAACTTTCACTGCATGTAAGTTTAATCACAAGTGCCAGATAGCTGATGCTTAACTACCACCTTCTCTGACAGGGGTAAGACAACAGACATTTTGCAAGTGGATGCTTTAACACCCCTGTGTCAGAAGGCCATGATATTTCAGTAACTAATCGTGCAGCATTTGAACAGCTTCTTGCATTAACTAAGCTGAAAGTTAAATTACAGCAAAAACTGTTCATCTCTGCATACTCCACACTGAAGATTGAGGATTTCCTTAACGTGCCTTTTAACAACTTGAATGACAATGAGAGAGAATCCTGTTTTCCTCAAGACACAGGGCAAACAGAAGAGGTACCAGCTGTGAAGGGAGGAACAACAGGTTTTCTTCCCTTCTTTTTCTTTCTCTGAACTTACTGCTTCCCATTAGAATTTCAACACTCCCAGCACCTGGACTTGGTTGTTCTCCAAAGGCTGCAGTGTGTAACTGTTCACTGTTCAAATACTCTGCTCCATCAAGACTGATGGTGGCAGTGACCATCAATGACCAGCTGCTCTGAGGTCAGCCTTGCTACAACAACCAGTGTCACAATAAGGCTGCAGCTCCAAATCCTCTTATGGGAGAAGGCTGTGTAGTGATACGTGCTTTGGCAATATAGATCTTCCCAGAGTTCAGAGCAGCCAGTGCCACCCACACAGTAGAAGGCACTTATGTGACAGGTGAGTCACTGTCTCTCAGTGCACAGAGGACAACAGAAACGAAGTCTGTGTGTTCAGAGGCTCCAAAGCTATGGGAACAACCACAAAGCCATTCTCACGCTGCAGAACTGGATCATAGAACAGGGGCATTTACTTTAAATGAAAGTCTGTGTGCAAACTTTCCTGCTTGGTGCAGTTCTTGAAGTAACTCTCTCAAGGATGAGCACGAAGGGTCATCCCAGTGGAAAAGGAGTTGTGTCTGAGCTGTGCTAATTGGGCTTCAGAGCTAACAACTACTATGGCAATAAACTCCTATTCCAGCTGTATCAAAGTAAGACCAAGCCAGACTCATCCACTCCACATTAATTAAGCAGTGGCAAGTAGGGCCCACAGTAGAGTTTTTCTGCTTTGATTTGCTCAAAACTGCTCCAGGTCCTAATTTAAAGATGTAAGAACAAATTCCAACAGGGAAAGTGCACATTTGTGCAATGCTGATGAACACAGGAATCATCTGGTGACCAGCAGCTCTCAGATCTTCTCTTCTTCTATGACCCAAGTTTGTCCCAACTGTTTTTCTCTTCTTCGTTTAATCTCATTTTCCTCAATGAAGGTTAATTGAACTTGAAGGTGAATTAAAACTGAGCAGCTTGCTCTCTTCCAAGAGCATTGGAGCATTACACCAGAAGCATTTCCCATTTTTCATGCTGCCTTACATTTTGCTGCAGTTAGACTGCAAAAGAAATCTGAAATATTGGCACTGTTAGGCTGATGGCCTTCGAAGCTACAGTCACAGCAGCAACTGCAGTGTGAACACAGAAGAATTACTATATGAGAAGCAATTAAAGTATATTTAACAGATCCTCTTATGGTTTGGAGTCCAACAAAGCCCTTTGGAAACAGTAAGGAGGAGCATTCAGTTGGACATGTCACAGCAGCAGCAACTGTTTAAGTATATCTTCAGGGCAGAGAAGGAAGCAGCATTTCTCCTCACCTACTCATAAATCAAGCTATAAGGTTGGTGAGTCATGTGCAAAGCTACCTAGTGATGTTCTGGCAGTTTAGGAAAGCTACAGGAAAAGAACACAAAATTCTTCAAAATTGCATCTGTAAATCTGTCCCTGCCATTTGGGGATAACTGACAAAACTTCTTGAGCTCCCATAAGTAGAAATGTCAATCACAATAAATACAATGACATCCAAATCAAGGACTTCAATATATTTCATAAACTTCATCTGAGGCATGTTGCAACACCATATCCATTCAGTCTTCAGTTTGGAAAAATGAGTAAGCCCAAACACAATTTCTCCAGGTCAGTTTTTACACTAATGAAGTCCCTTCCAGTTAGCACCAATTAGCATGGATATGGGATAGAAATAAACATAATTTTGTCAGTTGGGTGCAGTTCACCAAACTTAAAAAATATCTGACACTCAGCAGGCGGGAAAGTGAGGACAGATGTTAAAATGCAAATGAAATTAAAGGATGAAAAAATGGTCCTTTAATTTCTTCCATTTTTTAAGCAGCAGCAAGCCCACATCCTCCCTTGCCAACACCAGACATTATAGCAAAGAAATCAAATCAGAATATTAACAGTGTAGAGTTCTCAGAGCAAACACATTTCACCTGTAGGCAAGAAGTTTATGCACTGTGCTTCTTTCTGTTACATGTTATTACAGAATAAATACGGTATATAAAATAAATAAAAATTGGCAAATACAGTCAGCTGACAGTAATTGCAATTGTATTTGGAAATCCTGAATGGCTGCAATTAGATTTTACCTTGAAAAAAAGTAAGTCTTTTTCATTGTTTCAGTTGGTTTTGGACTGTGACTTCTGACTAGTCACACCTGACCATTCATATCACATTGGATATGGAGGTACTATTCGTATGAAATTTTACACTTTCATCCACTTAAGAATTGCTGACTCCAAAGTAAGTTTATGGAAGACAAAACTAGAATCTCTCCTTTGACTACTTCCGAAAAGTCTATTTTCATATAATATTGTCATTAATGCTACAAAAAGACAGAAAGTTTGTTAAAATTTTCCATCTGATAGACTGGATAGACTTTGCTGAATTTTCTCCTTAGAAAGAAATAAACAAATGAAGAAACTTCCCCATCACTTTCAATAAATCTTGTGTAGGAAAAAAACCTAATTATTAACTTTGGCTGTGTGGCACCTGAATAATCCAATACCGTCACTGAACTTGTTCCCTGTCATCACTGTCCACCAATGACAGTTTTCAAATTATTTACGTTACCTCCATGAGAACTTTCATGACACAGGTCAGTGCAGACCAGTTTCTCTGAATGCAAAACCACAGTGGACAAGATTATTTCAATTTCCTAGTGCCAATGGTCATGCCCTGAGAACCACAACAGCTTTTCTACAAAACCAGTCAGAGGGGGCTTGTGGTTCATTATTTAATGTGCCAGAGGAGATACCTATGGGATTACGACAGATTTCTAGGTCTGTGCAATCTCTCTGTTACCAGTTTCTGTTTGATTAAATCAGACTGAGTTTAGCAGAATTAGGGGGAGAAATATATCAAAATCAGGAACTAAGTTAAAATTCCTTCTGGAAGGAATGAGAGCTCAGATATAGAGATAGTCTTATTTTCATTAACTTGCTCCAAGAGTGGTACTACCAGATAAACCAAAGGTCAGATGCAACAAAAAGCCTCTGGGTCAAAGAGAACCTCTGTAGCACCAGGAGCTTAGAGGAGGGACACAGAACAGACAATGATAAGCAAGAACTTAGAACCCATCTTGGAACATTTTCAAGTATTTCTGCAATGTGACTTTATTGGGTCAAAGTGCAAAGTGAAGTAATCAGCTTTAGGAGATTTCATTAGAAGCTGCAAACTCATCACATCTATTCAGGTCCAAATAATGAGTATAATTTTTTTATTCCTTTTGGAAAAAAAAAAACCTAGCTTCAAGTTCTGTTTTTTAGTTTCTGCACCACATACAGCGAAGAGGGTGTAACTGTTAATGTTGCATTTCTGTTAAAAAAAACCCTAAGAAAACACAACATTCAGGAATTCAGGGTTTCATCTGAAATTCACTGAAGCCAGACTTGAGCGGGCTTTTATACAGGTCTTGAGCTTCCTTTAGACAACAAACATAGGGAAAAAGCACAACTCTAACGTCCTTGGTGATCACTGAAGTACATACAAGAAGCAAACTCTGGATCTTTTTAGGTACCTTTTAAACCAGTAGATCTCATCGGGATCTGCAATTCCATATTCCCTTAGCTTCACCACCATCAAGGAGCTCTTCCTGATGGCTTGCTCATAGCGCTGGCTACGGGACAGGAAGTTCAAATCCTCGTGCTGGAAGTCAGGGTCATTAAGAACTAAGGCCTCTGGGGACAGAACAGAAGAGGAAAACAAGCTCAGTTTCCACAAACCTCAGCAGGGGGTGAGCAACAACCCAGCGTTTTACCTGCTGTACCTCAAGGTAGAGGCATAAGAAAATTGAAAATAAAATTAGAAGTTAACGAAATGAGAAAGAAGTCAAAGCTCTTTGAGAGCTCAACTCCTGGCACTCTCATTCCACACATAAACCCCATTTTCAGTTCAAAGCACTCTGGACTTGGCAAGAGGGCAGTTCACTGATGTAAGACCTGCAGGCCCCTCAGCAACAGCCTCAGAGGCTCAGGCAGCCTCGTGAACTCCGATCCCCATGCAACTCCTGCAGAAGGGCACAGTTATTCCCACTGTGCCAACCGGAAAACAAGATGAACAGAGCCCACAGACTTTCTGTGTCCCCTTCCCTTTGGCACCGGTTACACAACACCAGCCTCTGACAGTCCCAGCTCAGGGAAGAGACTGGAAGTAGTTCATTTATCTCTCATAACCACGATCGTGCCGGGTGACAAACAGGTGACATTTGTACTGTTGGGCAAGAGCAGGCTAGGAAGGAAAAAGGAGGGGACAGAGCCCATGAGAAATGCCCATGGGAAGCTGCCTCTGACCCTCTGGAGGAAGGGGAAACAGAGAAGTAAAAGGACACTGCTCTGTCAGGGCCACCCTAAATCCTTTTCCGGGAAGGGGTGAAGAGGGGGACCAGGGACGTAACGCAGCTTCAGTTCCTCTCTAACCCATGAGGCAAGACCCTCTTCCTTTACGCTGACCCTCCACCTGCAAACTCTCTCCTCACAGCCTTCTCCTCTCCTTGGGGTTCCCCCTCTCCACAAAAGCTCCTCCATAACCCGTCCCGCCCCACGACCCCCTCACAACTCGGTCGTTCCTCCCCTCCCCCGGGGCTCCCCACCCCGCTCCCCCCTCCGTGTATCCCGCTCTCCCTTTCCCCGGTGGTCGCCCCTTGGATCTCCCTCACCACGCAGCCTCTCCCCTTCCCACCCCTGCACATCCTTCTCCTCCTCCGAGCCCTGACGGGGGCTGTCTCTCCCCGTCCCCACGGCCCGGGCCCTCCCTCACCGATCTCCTTGCGGCGGCGGGTGCGCTCAGGGCCGCCGTCCAGGATGTGGGTGAGCAGCTCGGGCTGGAAGGTGGCGGCGGCGCGCTCCCTCCGCAGGTCCGCGTTCACCGCCATCGCGGCAGCGGCTCTGCCCGATCCCGATCCCGATCCCGATCCCGATCCCGATCCCGATCCCGATCCCGATCCCGATCCCGATCCCGTCCCGTCCCCGTCCCCGTCCCCGTCCCCGCTGCGCCGGCACCGCCCCTTGTGACGTCACCCCCGCGACGCCACGTGGGTCCTGACCACGTGGGTGCCGCCCCCGTGTCCGCCCTTCCCGCGGGAGGCGATGGAGGAGCGGTGAGCGGCGGGGTCAGTTGTGCTGGGAGCGGTGCCTTAAATCGCGCTGTGACGTGCACGGAGCAGCGCTAGGAGAGTGCCCGGCACGTGCGGCATCGGCGTGGAGTAGTTAATTTAATAAACAGCTCATTAAATGCCGTTAGCGGGCTGCGTTTGTGCACGGGCTAAATGTGTTGGATAGTGCTCTTGATCTGCGTATAAAGGGCTGCGCTTGGGGCTGGGCCTGCCAGAAATCTTCCTGCAAGGTCCTGCAGTGGACGTAGCGCACGCATTATATAGCACATTGGGTGGGCACAGGGTGTGTGGCGATTGGGGTATGGCTTCTACAACCTAAATGATTCTATACGTTGAAAAGTGCATTAAATGCACACTGAATGTCTTGCATCCTTGGCTGAGCCACCTTGCTGCGCAGTGTGATTCAGGAGCAAAACCCGAGCGATACAGGACAGCCTTTGCCCTTCTGGAGGTGCAGAATTGTCCCTGCTCTTTAAATGTTAGGTGCCGCGGGGATGCACGGAGCTGTAGAGGGCGGGGAGGTGGGTCTCCACCTACGGGAGCCCAGATTGGGACCGTGCCAGAGGGGTTTTTCAGCCTGCTGTGGGTGTCCACAGCCTGGCATGGGGCTGTGGGGCAGCAGGCACAGAGAGAGGCGTGTGCAGGGGTAAGCCAGGATTGCCCTGGTTTCGGCATCCTCCCACGGAGTCTTCCGTGGGGCATTTTGCAAGGTTGCAACCTCGTGAGCAATGCGTGGGGTGGGCAAGAGACGCCAAGCATTAAAGCCACAGCGTGTGTCAGCTCAGTGTCCCCACTGCTGCGTAGTCAGTAGCGGGGGTCCTTGAACGCCCTGCGATGGACCCACGTGTCTGAGTGGCAGGAGTCCCTGCCTGGGCTGTTGAGCAGCTCTTGGGGTCTCCCACAGTGAGGCAAAAAAAAAGAGAAAAGCAGTAAATGGAGCATGGAAACTCTCCAAACACAGGCAGCCTGCAAGGGAGATCAGAGGGCAAACAAGGCCAAAAGAAACCACTTCAGGGCACAGCCAGGAGCCTGGCTATGACATTGACTGGGCAGGATTAGAACCTTGCTGAAGCTGCTTTGCATTCCCGCCTTTCTGTGTGTTCTGTGCTGTGGCTGACTTGCCTGTGCCAGCCCTGCTCCACCGCAGGAGCTCCTGGAGGTCCCACCTGAGCCTTGTCTTGGAATTAATCCTTCTCACTCATCGCTGTCTGCTAAACCCTACCAGACTTCTGATGAAACCAGGCTGGCTTGGATCCAATTTACTGTTCTCCAGCTGCAGGATCACACACTGTCAGAATTTCTTATGCTGCAGTAAGAGGACAAGCTCAGGATCATTCCTTATATCTTGCTGCATAGTAGTACTCTGTCACCCCAGCAGCTGAAGCTATCCCTGCATCTCAGTCCCTCACACTGTCTGAACTTCTCAGTCACCAATTTCCCTCCTTCCTTAACCTTTCTCAACTCATCCATAGCCTGAGGGACACCCAGAGGGCCTGGTGGGCTGCCTGTAGTTTATGCTGTGGGTTGTGTGGGACTAGGCAGCTCCTCTTTGTGCCAGGATGCCCTGGCCTTGGCACATGCACTGAGCTGCAAATAGGACTCAGCAGGGAAGCTGTGAAGCTCTTGCAGCCCCCTGGATGGTGGAACCTGGGAAAGGAAGGAGTTGAAGGGCAGTGTCTCTTATAATTTGGATCAGGTACTGGAGAAGCATGGAGTCAGACCTTTTGCTTTACTGCAGGCCAGCTGTTGTGTGAGATGCTGCCAAGTGCTGGTGTCTATTACTTCCCATGGGAGATCAACAGCTCAGTCCCCGAGGGGACGACACTGAGGACATTTGGCAGGTGAGAAGGGTACCCCACTCTCCTTGCAGGCCAGGCCTTTCCTTCACTGGCTGAGCACCCCCCCTTGGTTTGTAATTGTATTTCTGCATAGCTGAGCTTCCAAAATTGATCATTCCCAGGTTATGCTGCTACGACCTGGCCCGATCTGAAGCCGTTCTCACCACTCAGCACAACTCGGCTCAGTACCAAGTCTGTGTTGACACCAAGTTTGTGGAGCCATTCCAAGCCCAAGTGGGATCTTTCTACATGGTCCTGGGAGAGGTTGAAGACAGGGAAGGTAAATGCTCCAGGAACTGGTGTCCTTTGCTGCTCTTCATGGTACATCAGCTCTTTCAGGGCTCCCTTAGTCGCTGAGGGCAGCCTGGGCCAAGGCAGTTCATCTCGTGCAGCTCCTCCAGTCACACGAGTGTGCGATTTAAGGTAGGAGCAGCCTGTCTGTCCCTGCTCACCATCAGAAGAGCCACCCTTATCTTGGTGAAAATCTGGTCCTCTGGGGCAGATTTTTTTTAGAAACAAGAAGTACTTCAGCGGCATCATTGGGCTTGCGAAACCTGTGCTAAAAAGCCTGGCATCACTGCCAGCCACCACATCGACCGTCTTCACCCCAAATGTGGCAGATTGCAGCAATACCTCATTGCAAGTGGCTGGGTTGGTCTTTGCCATCCTTGAAAGGCTCTAATTATTATCCCTGCCCTCAAACACATGAGGAATGCAGGCAGGCTCTGTCATGCAGGGCACCCTGTTGTCGTTTCCTGGGGCGCCCTGCATTCCAGCTGCTTGGTGCTCTGCGTGGGGAGTTGATCTGAGCTGGGCCATGGGATGGTGAAGCAAATTGTTATCTTGGCCACACCTGATAAAAAGCATTTGCATTCATGCCATAGAAGTCCTCACTGGCATGTGGAAAGCCACACTGCACGTGGCCTCTAGAGAGTGACCTGCTAAGCCGCTGCTGCAAAATTCCTTTAGAAAGTTGTTATTTTGGTCATCCCAGCCTAGGAGTGAGTTGGCCCCATTTTGCAGGGGTGGAAGGAGAGCAGACTGAGATGGTGGCTGTGTCACCAAGGCTATGTCACCTGCCATGGCCCCTTCTGTGCAGCTCCATGTTGTCACTTGAATGCTACCCATGAACTGTTGGTTGTAGCCAGCTTTGAGCCTCTTCTAAGCCCTCTTGTCTGCACAGGGGCATTCAGAAATGAACTCAGACTTATCACTGCTGCTTTTCAGGCAGGAAAAACCGAAGTTTTTCGGTTTAGACACGACATAGACAGATGCCGCATGGCGGGCACTGGCGCTGTTCCCCAGTGCAAGGGGAGTGCAGTGTCAGTCACCAGCATTTTGTAGCCATCAGGCCAGAGGGAAAGCACGTCACTGAATTAAGCTGGTCCTGCTGCTCACATCAGTGGCAGCATGTGGCCAGTCCAGCCTCCTGGAAGTTCTCAGGCTATGGTTATTTGCCCTGCTGGAGTCATATGTTGCCTGAGGGAACTCTCTGTCTCCAAGCTTCTCTGTCTGTTTTCCTTTCTCCAGAAACTTCCAGTCCGGTGGTGAAAGCACGAATATTGACCTGCGTGGAAGGGATGAATGTGCCCCTGCTGGAACAAGCCATACAGGAGCAGAGGAAATACTTCAATGAGAGGCAGGAGCACAGGGGAAACAGCACATCCTGACAGCAGCTCCGAGACCAGCCACACGCTGGTCCTTGGATTGCTATTTGCAACAAATGTGTTAAAAGTAAATTAGGAAGTGGGTTTGCTGTGGCAAACAGCTAAGTCACTGAGCAGGGAAACACTTGAAGACTGTGTGTCAGTGTGTGTGATTGTGGGCTGTCCATTCCTGCGCCAGCTGTCATCACCGAAAATAGCTCTGGGAAGCAGGTTTGTTGTTTGTTTGAAAGGGTGGTTAAGGAAGGGGAACACTTGGCCAGTACTGGTCCTTTTGTAATGCACGACCTGCAGAAGTCAGAAGAAGAAGTCTCTGAATCTGGAGCTAAGCAGCTCACCTTTGGCAGATGGGGGAAAAGGGCATTAGCACAAATTTCATTAGCGCTACCTGGCTGCAGGCCCATGAGTGCATGTGCTGGGGTACCCTGACTCAGCTGCCACACAGGAACATTCCTGGCAAAACACTCTGGCAAAAAACATCTGGACTGACCAAAGAAACTGGAAGAACAAAAAGTCCAAAGAAACAAGAAGAACAAAAAGTCCCTATTTTCAGTAGCACCTGCCTCTTCAGGTAGGAGGAACTGGTATCCAAGGGGAGGATTAATTCCAACTCTAAAATAAATATTTGCAATACCTTGAGAACCACCACTTGACTTTCTTCCTTGACACAGCTAAGTTTGAGACCTTAAATCACTATTTTTGAAGTATCTAAAATTTTGATTGAAATTTTCCTAAATAAAGATGAAAAAAGAAGGCAGCCTGTGTTTTATTGATTAAATCCCTCTTTCTTGCCAAGTCAAATGTGTTAGGCCCTGCACAAACCCTATAGATGATGTAAGAAAATTCAGTTTTCCTCCTTCTCCTAAGTACTGGGTGTGTAAGGAAGGGGCCTGCTTTAAAAAAGCTGCAAGAAAAGGAGATGAAGTTACATCAGAGGCACTCTGGTTGAAGAACATGGTTCCAGGTCCACCCAGCTGAATTAAATCATTTCCAAAAGGACAGAACATTGCTAATGTCAGATGAGAATCAAATGTTAGTGCAAGGGAGAGAAGAGTCTCCTGCACCGTAGAAATCCCCAGACCTGGAGTGAGCTGTGCCTGTGGTTTGCAGGGGAATGCAGCCATCTCCAGCTTTTTCTGCTTGCACTCAAAGATTTTGAGCTGCTGGCTCAGCAATGGGCTAAATCAGCCCTTTTTCAGGTCACCTAAAAGTTGGGGTCTTCCCTGTGGACCCATGCAACTGCAGTGTTCATGCCCACCCAGAAACATGGAGCCCCCAAGTCCTCCAGATGAAATTCCCTTTGCCTCTTCCTTTCCTGGCAGATAACAATACATAAGATTATTTTAATCTTGTCTTCTGTCGGCTATCAAGTCAATGATTAATTCCCCCTCAAGGACATCTCCTGAAAGGCTGACTGAGCAGCACAGCCCACGCTGAGGAGGTTCAAGGGACAATTGTGCAAGACAAAATAAAGGGGGAAAAAAAGACAAAACCCAATAAAAAAGACATTTCTGCTGTGTGTTTGCCCTCAGCGTGTCCCAGGGAGCCATAATTATGAACCCAATTACTCCACTGATGCCCAGCACTGTGCAGATGGAGCAGGAGACCTTCCCCTGGCTCTGTGCAGTTCTTGTTGCCCTTCCCCAGGCCCCAAAGTGCCTCTTTACATCCATTTTCCTCAATTTTTAGCTGTAGCCAGCACACTGCACAACCTGGGCAACCCTGGGTGGCCCCTGTGTGGCTCTGTCCACCTGAAGCCCCCTGGACACCCCAGATCCCACCAGGCAGCCCTGTCCGCTCACAGCTGCCCCAGGCCGGTCCCTGAGGGGACCCCCAGGGCCGAGGCAGCAGCAAGGTGGGACCCAGACCCTGGCAGCACCTCAGAGAACACCCTGGGGGGCTCAAACGCTTTCCTCACCTTCACCTTTTTGTTTCCCGCTTTTTTTTCTCCCCTCAGAGCGCGGTGCCTGCTGCCCCCACTGCTATCACCAGGCAGAGGCAGCCCCATGGAGGCCATCCAGGAGTCGTTCCAGAAGGTGGAGAAGATTGGGGAGGGCACCTATGGCGTGGTGTACAAGGCTCGCAACAAGCGCACGGGGCAGCTGGTGGCCCTCAAGAAGATCCGCCTGGACGCGTGAGTGGGGCAAAGGCCTGGGCCCACCATGGTGCCAGGCCGGTGCCCAGTGTGGTGCGAGAGGCACAAAAAAGCCTGACATGAGGGGGGAAAAAGGTGTCTCTAGGATTAAAGTAATCTCATGTATTGTGGCACGGGAAAGGCAGAGCCAAAGGGAATGTTGTCTGGAGGGCTTGGGGGCTCCACGTGTCATGGGCATGGCATGGTCCACAGGGAAGACCCCAACTTTCAGGTGACCTGAAAAAGGGCTGATTTAGCCCATTGCTGAGCCAGCAGCTCAAAATCTTTAAGTGCAAGTGTTTAGGGCCTGACCTGGCACCGCTTGGCCCCGGGTCCATGGCACAGGGCAGGGGGAAGCAGCTGCCGTGTTGTGAGGTAATGTCTCCCTCAGGGCTGTGCTGTGTCGGTCAGGCAGGGTCAGCCTCGGCCCTCCAGGGTGGGACTGAGCAGGTAAAAGCTTATTGTTGTTACCCTGGGTCGGCCCAGAGCTGTCTGTACAGTGAGGGTGTCTGTGTGGACTGGGAGCCAATATGCTGGGGCTGCACCCCATGGTGGCCCCTCAGGGTGGGGGAGGTGGCCGCCTGAGGGGCAAAGAGCTTTCATTTCCTCCCGCCTCCAAAAAGAAAGACCTGGGTATTTAATACATTATTCCTTCTCAAAATGCACCCTCAGGTGCTTCCAAACAAGCTCTACCCCAAGGCTTGCATGTTTAGGTCATCCCCTCCCTCTCTTTGCCCACAACTTCCTTTCCCCTGCCTCACCCCAGCCTGCCCCAGCCACTGCTCCACCCCAAACTCAGATGCTCCCTTGGAGTGCAGTGGAAGAAGGAAGGGACACAGAGCCTCATTGGGCTGTGGGATTCCCCTGGGTTATGGAGTGCTGTACAGCTGGTCTCTGCCACAGGGAGTCGGAGGGTGTCCCCAGCACTGCAATCCGAGAAATCTCACTGCTGAAGGAGCTGAAGCACCCCAACATAGTCAGGTAAGACCTGGATGAACCCTCCCCACCAGCTCATCCATGAGCTCCTGCTCCAGGAGCAGACAGCAAGGGGGTTTTTCTGTCTTTCCCCAAATGCACAGGCAGGAGCAAAATACACAGGAAAATGCAAGAATCACTTGCACTTCCCTGGTTTTCAGCAATACCTCCTGGCTCTGCCACTTCAGCAACACACTGCTGCTGCCCCATACTAGATGCTGCCCTTAAACTGCCCCTCTCTGCTCCAAAGGACTAACAGAGCAGAGACGTGTGGGAGGATGGGTGTTTGAGTATTTGCAGAGGTCTGGAGCAGATACTGAAGGGAGAGACTTCTTTTACAGGCTCCTAGATGTCATACACAGCCAGAAGAAGCTCTATATAGTGTTTGAGTATCTGAATCAGGACCTGAAGAAGTACATGGACTCATGCCAAGCTGGAGAGCTTCCTTTAAGCTTGGTCAAGGTACAGTGAGAAAGGGTTGCCAACAGGCAGGGCAGACAGCATGTCCCTGCTGCCTTCTGCTGGGCAGAGCCATCTCAGAGCTGCTTAGACTGGGCCCAGAAATGATTCCTCAGCCTCCCAGATCTCAAACATTTCAGCTGGGAAACCCTCGTGGCACTATTGCTCAGTAACGATTACTTCCCGGCTGTTTCCAGGCTCTCCAGCCCATTTTGATGAAGAACAAAGGTGGGATGTGTTGCTAATTGCCTTTTTAGAGAGTAATGGGTGGGTGGAAGCGACTGACAGTGCCTGGATTAGAGTCTCTCTGTCCCCACGTCACGTGGCAGCAGTTTGTGTGTATCCCTGAGTAGTGGCCCATAAGCCTGATGCTGCACTGTAGCAAGGGCTTTCTTCCCGTTCAAATCTATAAGTGATCCAAAGTGTGTTGGTTCACACGATCCAGAGTTCAAAGTGTTTTCATCGTGGCCTTATCTGAAATCTCTTCTCTCCTTAGAACTACCTGTTCCAGCTGCTGCAGGGTGTGAGCTTCTGCCACTCGCACAGGGTCATCCACAGGGACTTGAAGCCGCAGAACTTGCTCATTAACGAAGCAGGAGCAATCAAGCTGGCTGATTTTGGACTGGCGAGAGCTTTCGGGGTCCCGCTACGCACATACACTCATGAGGTAGTGTCGAGGCTCCCTGAGTGGGGTACACAATCCAGACTGGGTGAACAGCAGCAGCAGCAGCAGCACAAGTTGCTCATCCATAACAGAGGCACAGCCATGCCCGGGAATGTGCTCTTTACCTCACCTGCAGCCTAAGGGGTTACCTCATGCCCCACAAGGTGTGCTGACTGGCTCTACCCAAGCCTGGCTGCCAGCTGGGCTCCCACCTTCTCTGCACAGGGTACATTTATTCATTCCAGAGTGTGTTGTTGAAGAATGTTCTGGTAATCCCAACCTTGCTGGCACTAACGTGTCTGTAAATTCAGCAAGGCCTTAGCATGCTCTGATTTGTACAGTCACTGCATTACAGCTGAGAAGGGAGGGTCCCACTCCTCTGGTTTCATCCAGGGAACCAGACACAGCCTGCTCGTTGGTTCCTTTCCAGGTGGTGACTCTGTGGTACCGAGCCCCTGAGATACTGCTGGGATGCAGATACTACTCGACCCCTGTGGATATTTGGAGCATCGGCTGCATCTTTGCGGAAATGGTAGGATGATTTTAAATAATCTCTTTCATGATCTGGAGGAGGCAGCTGCAGTGGGAAGGAGGGATGAGATACGGAACATCTGGGATACTGTGTTCCCACCCTGTCCTGGGGTGTGCTTTGTGGAAAGTCCACCCTAAGTGTTAGCTGGTTCTTATCTCAGAAGGAAATCTACCACCCTCGGGGGCCTGGCAGAAGGCTGCAGTTCCAAGTACATGGGAACACTATGCCTCTGCTTGCAGAAGGGGTAACTTCAGCCTTATTGCTGCAGCATTTCATCCTGGGAGGAGATGACTCTCTTCCAGATGTCCCCATGGTGGCCTGCAGAGAGCAAGCACTCTTGTGGCATGGCAGAGTGGATGGCCTAGGGGTCCATACTCCCCTTGGAAGAGCTCTGGTTAGCCCTGCAGTATAATAGCACTTCCTCGTTCATAAAGTCGCAGAGCAGGCAGGAGGGAGCTAGCCAAGAGTGGGTGTTAGGAAACTGGAGACAAAGAGAAATCAGGCATTGGCAGAAAGAGGGCAGCCCCAGGGCGGCATGGATCCATGGAGAGGAGCTGGAGACAAGCGGTCAGACACCTGTTCCCAACCACTGCCTGGCAGAATCACTGCATTGTGACTGCCCTGGTCTGTGCAGTTGTTTGCACCTGCTGGGACAGAGGGTTGCTTGCAGCAGGAAATAGGGCACACAGCTGATGGAAAGGTGGGAACTGCCTGTTTCTTTTCTTCTCCCAGATGACCAGGAAGGCCCTGTTTCCAGGGGATTCTGAGATCGATCAGCTCTTCCAGATCTTTCGCACCCTGGGCACTCCCACCGAGGTGACCTGGCCTGGTGTGACCCAGCTCCCTGACTACAAGGGCAGCTTTCCCCGGTGGCCAAGGAAGGAGATGAAGGACATTGTTCCCAACTTAGATCGAGATGGGAGAGACTTACTGATGGTGAGTGAGGGCTCAGAACCAGGCCTGAGGATAGACAGGATGTTTTCAAACTGGGCAAGGAATAGGGATATTTGAGACTGAATTACCTGGAAGTGTGTTAGCTGATCTGGGTTCAATGCTCACCTCTGCCATTGCAGAAGCACTGAATCATGGAATAGGGCTCAGTCCTACTCTGGAGAAGGACTGTCATTGCAGGTTCCTCCAGGAGCGACTGCGTTGGGAGTCAAGGAACTCTTCTAACGTAATCCCCGGAGTAACTTCAGTTGTGGGTGACTCCTGAAGCCAAGAAGGAAAAAGGCAGGAGCAATATCTGCAGCTGGGCCCAGCTGCATGTAGGTGCAATCAATCACCCAGTTTTTAAAATCCTAAATCTGCTGGGTTTTTCTCTTGGCAGCAATTGCTCCTGTATGATCCCAGCAAGCGCATCTCAGCCAAAGCAGCCCTCAACCACCAGTACTTCCTCTGCAGAAGCTCTGGGAGCCCTGAACAGCGACCTGTGCTGCGGAGAGACTGCAGATGAGAGGACAGCTCTCCCCAAGCTCTTGCACCTCCAGGTAGCACTGCAGATCTGGCTTGAGGCACTTAGCAGGGGCCTGGCTGGAATCCAGGGTCTTGCTTTTCCTGAGGAGCCTTGAAGGGGACATTCTTGGCATTTAGAGACTTTCAGTCTGTTGCTAGGGGAAAGTTTGGGTTGCAGACAGGAGAGCTGTTTTGAAGAGGTAATGTGCAAAAGGTGGGGGTAATTTATCAGCATAAACCACTGAAATGTTGAGAAGAGAGCATCTCTCAGAGATTTGTCCTTGCATTAGTGAGCTAAGGTGACACACAGTGATTTCTGTCTCCAGCACTGGAGCATGCTCAGGTCTGTTGTTGGCAGTTGCTGGCACCAGGGAAGAGGGGCACTTCCCTGCTCAGCCCTTTGCTGCTGTTATCAGCCAGGCTTCTCAGCACTAGACAAGCTGTTTAGTCTGAGCTGTTTAACAGAGCTGACATCCTGCTCTTTCACAAGCTGAAGAGCACTGTTGGGTGTCTTAGGTTGTGCCTTAGCTGGGACCAAGAAGCCAAAAGATCTGGTTAGCACAAAGCAGATCCAGTTAGGATAAAGCACTTGCTGCATATGACTGGAAGCAGGGAGCAGCTAAACCAGTGGCTTTCCATCATCATTCCAGATGTAATGCTGTTTCCTTTGCTTTATTGTCTTGGAAATGTTTTTGCTGTTCAAATGTTTGGGGGATTGTCTCTGACTCTTGGTGTGGTTTTGACATCTTAATTTCTTTTTCTTCAGTATAAAATAAACACTTGTGATTTGTTCAGAAACTTTGGTGTTCATTGTTTGGCAGAGCCCATCAGGCTGGTAACACAGGACAGCCTGGCTGGTCTTTTTTACCACAGAGCCCTCCCTTCCTCATCTCCCACGCTCTTTGTTTTATCCTTTCCAGCCCAAATCCTTAGCAGGTGCAGAGATGTGCTCTCAGTCCTGTTGTGGAACTGATATTGAAAGGGTTAATCCCATTTCTACTGTGTCTGTGTACTTTCAGCAAAGAAACAGGGTATGCAGGAGCTGCTTTCTCATCAAGGACAGAAGGAAGATAAGGGGAAGACATCTGCCTTAGGAATGCAGCTACAGCCAAAACAAGATTATAGAGAAAACTGAACCTGGGAACATGGGGAAGGTTTTATGGTAATGAACAGTTACAATAGGCAGCAGTGACTGTGTATAAGGACCACACTTGTAGTGAATCGTGTGCACGCCAGGTGGAGCTTATCCCTCGTGCACCAGGACTGTGATAACTTCTTAACGCTACACTGGTGTTAAGGAGTTTTATTTTACATTTTATTTTACTTTTGGTGAATTTTGGTGACAGTTATTGGCCACCCAGATGGGAGCTCACCTCTGAGCCTCGACGGATCTGCAGTCGACAGATCTCCCGCTGGCACCGAGGGGTTCTCAGGGAGTACCTCGGCCTCAGACCGTCAGGGGCTCGAGGCAAGATCCCTGGGGTGAGTAAAAGCATCATTTAAATTGTTTATCTTGGGGTTATTGACGAGGGGTACAAATCCCCTCACAGTTGCTGGTGAGGGGTTTGAGTCATCCAACAGGGTTCAAGTCCCTGCGTAAGCTCACTGTCTGTTGGGGTTCCAGTCCCCCAGGACTATGGGGTTCGAGTTCCCTCCGAGGGGTTCCCCTGGACAGGGAAATTTAAAGCAGTGTTGCAGCTGGCCGAGGAGAAGATAAACAAGCTCGTAACACCAGAGCCAAAGCATTGCTATACCTGCTTTTGTGGTGGAATTTGCTTAGATACTTTGAATTCTTTTTGGTCTCTGGGACTGTGCGTGTGAGTGTGTTGATTTGAGTTTGCCGGCCTGTAAAATCAACACTGGGACGCCTGTGATATAAAGCTCGTTTGCTGGAAGAGTGTTGAAACTTAACTGTCTGTTGGGGTTTCGAAACCATCGGGGAGTGCGTACTATCGATTACTGATTTGTTTTCTGTGTGCGTGGCTGAAATCGCATTTGCGGACGCGAAGCGCCCTCTCGTGTCAGTGCGTGGCGGATTCCCGGCGCGAGTGGGAGCGGGTGGGCAGGCAGGGGCACCCCCGGTTGCAGCTCAGCCGTTCTCCCGCCGTCATCTTGGCTCCGGGGAGAGGAAGAGAAGAGTAGAAACCCAACAGACTCGCAGCACAGCAGCCCGGCCCCGGCCCGGCGGGTTCTCCCCGTCTTGCTCCAGCACCAGCTGCCTGGGCAGCGTCAGCCCCCCGCTGCAGCCCAGAAACAGCCGCAGGGACTCCCCGCGCCCAGGTAGTCGTTGTATTCGCTTTCCAGCCATTGTTATATACTTGTATTATTGAGTATGGGGGCGGTCTGTTCCAAAACTAGAGTGGGAAACTATATCCCAAATTCTCCATTGAAATGTATATCGAACCACTGGGAAAAGGTGGGAGGAGACTCACTGCTTCAGTCCAGACTAATCCAATATTGTAACTACTGGTGGCCAGTGTATAAACTGGACAATCAGGCGAAGCGGCCGGAGAACGGCACCTTAGATTATCACACCATGTTACAGCTGAGGTTGTTTTGTAAAAGAGAGGAGAAGTGGAATGAGATACCTTACATAGATCTGTTCTTTTCTTTAAGAAACCATCTGGAATTGCAAAGGGGATGCCTACCCACCCTGTCAAACTCTCCCATGTTAGCTTTTGGAAAAGAAGGGGAAAAGGATAGGAGATTGAAGCGATGTTGTTCCTCTTGTAGTATTGGGCACCACTGTTTGAAATGCCATAGCCGATGGGAGGAGGATGATGTAGAAATGATGGAGGCACCAGACACAGGAGATATGGGGATAGAGAATCTGAGTGTGCCTGATAAAGGGGAAGCACAAGGAGGGGGTGAGCAGTCAGGGAGGAGGCAAGAGTTCATTTTGAGTCCAGTGATGGGGAGAAGTGAGGGTGAGCAGGAGGTGAGAAAGCAGGAGGTAGGGGAGCAGGAGGTGAGAAAGCTGGAGGGGGATAAGCAGGAGGCCATAGCTCAGCTCTGGCCAGGGGTGGGATCTCACAGCCTGATAGTGATGAAGGTCCCTTTCTCCCCAGTGGATCTTGAGGCGTGGAAGAGACTGGCAGGGCCCTACAAAGAAGATCCGGAGAGAGTATCTAGAGTGTTTGAAACCATTCTCAAGATCCAGAACCCAGATTGGGGGATTATACAAGTTCTGTTAGATACTGTATTAGACTGTACAGAAAGAGAGATGGTACTCAGGACTGCTAGGAAGGAGGTGGACAGGATAGGTACAGCAGGTGCATTACCAGGAACTGTGGAAGAACATTTTCCCTCCCAGGACCCCCCCGGGACCCTAACACAAAGGAGGGGAGGGTTTTTCTGGGACAATATCAACAGTGGATATTATTTGGCTTTAGACACGCAATGCCAAAGGCAACCAATTGGTCTAAACTTTATGAGGTGAAACAAGAACTGCACGAGACTCTGACTGCATTTGTGGAACGCCTAAGGGCAACTGCCCAGAGATACACTAATATTGATCCAGAAAAACCAGAGGAAGCTGTACAGCTGGCTTCCATTTTCATAGGGAACTCAGCACCGGATATTAGAAAGAAGTTACAAAAGCTAGAGGGAGCAGACTCTCGTGACCTAGGAAAACTCTTACAAATGGCCTGGATAGCTTTTAATAATCGGGGAGAAGAGGAAGACAACAAAATCCGGGAGAGAGAAAAGGAGAAGGAGCAGAAAGAAAAGAGACGGGAAATGGAATGGGAGGAGAGAAAAAAGAAATGGGAAATGGAAAGGGAGGAGAGAGAAAAGAAACGGGAGATGGAAAGAAAGATGTAGGGATGCAATGCTAAGTACAGCCCTGCAGAGGGCGCTATTTAATCGCAGAACGGAGAGGGGCTCGGCCCACGGGAGATTGCAGCCGAATCAGTGTGCCTATTGTAGAGAGCTGGGGCACTGGAAACAGGAGTGTCCCAAGAACCTGAAAGGGCCGAAGGTAACACAGCTACCCCTCCATCGAGAATGACAGGAACTGGGGGTGAAGATCCCAGCTAAACCCCTGGTTACAATAGAGCTGGGGGAAGACAAAATTGACTTTTTAATAGACACTGGGGCTACTTACTCGGTATTAAATACAAATAATGGAAAATTAAGCCTAGAAACTGTAAATGTTGGTGCAACAGGGAAAGCAGAAAAATGAACATTCTTTAGCCCCATTAACTTTAAATTTGGCAAACAGTGGATAACACACCAATAACATACAACCACTGGACACCTGAATGTCCAGTTCCTCTCTTAGGAAGAGACCTGCTAAGTAAATTGGAGGCACAGATTGTGTTTAAAGATGGAGAAATGCAATTATTGGTACCCAAGACTAAAGCCATCGAGGCAAGGACTTTCATGTTGCAGGGAACACTGAAACCAGACCGTTCTGGAGGAATACCAGAAACAACAGAAAATGCAGTAAAACACCCTTAATTTGGGCCAGCAGAACTCCGGGCCATTCCCAACAAGCTCAGCCTGTAAGCATTACCCTAAAACCTGGATCAAAACCAGCAAGGCAGAAACAATATCCTTTAAAATTAGACGCTAGACGGGGAATAGAGAGTCTAATTGAAAATTTCAGGGAATTTGGATTATTGATAGAGTGTGAGTCAGAATATAACACTCCCATTTTGCCAGTTAAAAAGCCTGGGACAAATAAGTACAGGTTGGTACAGGACCTACGAGCAATCAATCAAGTAGTTCAGGATATCCACCCTGTCGTAGCCAATCCCTATCCCCTGTCAAAATCCCTTATGGAATATCACCAATGGTTTACATCGATAGGTTTGAAGGATGCCTTCTTTTGCATACCTCTTGATAAGCAAAGCCAGGGCATTTTTGCCTTTGAATGGGAAAATCCTCAAACCGGTGGGAAGACTCAGCTTACCTGGACTGTGTTACCACAAGGATTTAAAAATAGTCCAATAATTTTTGGGAACCAACTGGCAAAAGTATTAGAGACCTGGGAAAAGGAGAACCCCGAAGGGGTGTGTTGATGACATCTTACTAGCAACTGAAACTAATGAAAAGTGCATGGAATTGACTATCAGTCTTCTAAATTTTCTTGGCCAAGGAGGTTACAAAGTATTTTAGGAAAAAGCTCAAATAATGAGGCAGAAAGTTACCTACCTAGGGTTTAAAATACTACCAGGACAGTGGAAATTGGGAACAGACGGAAAAGAGGCCGTCTGCAAAGTACAGCAATCTGCAACTGCCCAAGATTTAACAGCATTCTTGGGTATGGCTGGGTGGTACACATTGTGGGTTTTAAATTATGGACTTTTGGTCAAATCATTGAGGTTTTAAAGGAGGCCCTGGAAGGACCTTTGATTTGGACTCCTGAGAGTGAACATGCGTTCTGTAACCTAAAGTTGGCCCTGATGTCTGCACCCGCCTTTCTGCACTTCCAGACTTAACAAAACCCTTTGAGCTTTTTGTGTATGAATGACAGCACCTTGCCCTTGGAGTTCTGGCTCAGAAGGTGGGTGACTTCAAGATGCCTGTGGGGTACTTTTCAAAACAACTGGACAAGGTCAGCCAGGGATGGCCTGGATGCCCACAAGCTGTAGCAGCAACTGTTCTCCTCATCCAAGAGGCCAGGAAATTGACTTTGGGACAAAAGATAATAGAGTACACTTCACACACCATAACCACTGTATTAGGCTAAAAAGGGGGGCACTGGCTTTCCCCAAGCTGCATGCTGAAATAGCAGCCTGTTCTAGTGGAGCAAGAAGATGTGGAATTGAAAGTAACCACAGCAGTAAATCCAGCCCAAGTCCTCCCAATGCAAGGAGAAGAGCAGCTGACCCATGATTGCCTACAGAAAATTGAGCAAGTTTCTGCAAGCCGACCAGACCTACAAGATGCACCAACTGAAGATCCAGAGTTCTTTGCAGAAGGAGGTAGCTTGGTGCAAGATGGAAAATAAAAAGCTGGCTATGCCATAGTAACACCAACCAAGGTAATAGAAGCTGCACCACTGCCCATGGACACCTCAGCACAAAGGGCAGAGTTCATAGCACTATGAAGAGCCCTGGAATTGGCAGCAGGAAGAAGAGTAAACACCGGGACTGACTCAAAATATGCTTTTAGGGTTTTTCATGCCCATGGAACCACATGGAAGGAAAGAGGTTTAACAGCTCAGGGATCTCTGATGAAATATACACAAGAAATATTGTCCTTCCTTGATGCCACCCAGCTACCCAAAGAAGTGTCTGTACTACACTGCAGGGCACACCAGCATGGGGATTCCCAAATTCATGTAGAAAACAGACTTGCAGATAAATCTGCACGAGAGGTTGCACGACAAGGCATCCTGGCGTTAATACCTGAGAAATCTGTTTCACTCCCAGAGGTTAGCCCTAGATATAGTCAGGCAGATTTAAAATTACCTGCTTACCTAAAAGCCCAGAATAAAGAGGGTGGGTGGGTGGTAACTCCCAACAACCAGATCATAGTCCCACCACAACTGATGTTGCAAACTGTAAAAGAGAAACACCAGCAAACCCACTGGGCAATTAGTGCTATGGTGACAAGTCCATGGACTCAGATACCAGTGTCCCTATGACAAAAATTGTCAAGTTTGTTACAGGAAAATGCCCAATATATCTTAAAAATAATCCTTTGAATTCAAAAAACCACCTCCAGGGATCACTAAAAGAGGAAACACTCCCAGGGATTATTGGCAAATTGGTTCTTCTGAGCTACCACACCAACAGTGATACAGGTATCTCCTGGTATTAGTGGATCCCTTTTCCTGCTGGCCAGAAGGTTTCCCCTGCTGCATCAACAAGGGCAGGGAAGTCACCAAGGTACTCCTCAAAGAGATCATACCCAGGTTTGGAGTTCCTCAAGGGATGTCATCTTATAGGGGACCCCATTTTATATCTGAAGTGTTACAGCAACTTAGTAAGCAGTTGGGTTTAAGTAGGGATTTACATACTCCATGGCGACCGCAGTCTAGCGGAAGGGAGTGAATGAATCAAACTTTAAAGAGACAGATTAGCAAATGTATCAGGAAACTTTCTTAAAATGGCCATAGGTGTTACCACCAGGCTTGCTATGAGTTAGACTACAGCCCCAAACTAACCTGAAGGTGAGCCCGTATGAATTGATGTTTGGGGGACCATATTCTGCTGCAACTTTCCCTTGATCTGAGGAAAAAATTAGGAACCAGGAAATAGAATAATATTTAATTTCATTCGGAAAACCCTTGAATGAACTAAAAAGGTTTGTCATTCTCTCAGAACCTCTTACCCTAAACACCCCAGTTCACTCATTTCAGCCCAGGGATCACGTACACATCCAGACCTGGAAATCTGAGCCACTTCAGGAGCAGTGGAAAGGACCTTACCTGGTTTTGTTGACTACAAGAACAGCTGCGAAAGTGAAAGGAATTAACTCCTGGTTACATTGCACCTCAATTCAGAGGGCTCCTGACTCAGAGCAGACAGTGGAAAACACCAGAGCCTTGCAGCTGAAAATGTCGAAGACATCTGTAAATGGGCAGTGAAATGTATGGACTAATATTTATGGGAATTAGGTGGAGGTGTTGAAGAAAATTTAATGTTGACTTTAATCCAAGGGTTTGGTAAAATGCACAATCTGTCCAGCATCATAGCCTGCTCTCTGTCCCTAATTCAGCAGGGGAACCTATTCCTTGGGGAATGATCCCTATATATCTGTCAGTGGTGATTCAGTATGATAATCTGACACTGCAAAACAGAGTGGCCTTAGCTCTATCGCTGAGCAAAGAATGAGGGGGTTGTGGGTATTTAAAATTGGATAGAGAACGTAGTTGTGTCCACATCCCAAATGTAACAGAAGATCTCCAAAGACCACAAAATGTGGCCAGTTGCTGAGGATAGCAATGCTATCCTGAAATTAATTGGTTCAATAAAATTCTTCAAGGAATAGGGTGATGGTCCCTGAAAGGAAGGCTGGCTGGAATACTGGAAACCATCGTAACTGTGATTGTAGTTGTAATAATTATCAGCATTGCTATTAGTTGTGTTTGCAAAATGATCCATCAATCTTGTGGGAATGTAGGTGACTATAGATAGAAATTGAGTTGGAACTTATCAAATGGCCTTAAGGAATTTGAGATGTTTCAAAGGGGAGAAATGATACCAAAAGGGTTAATCGAGTTTCTGCTGTGTCTTTGTACTTTTAGCAAAGAAACAGGGTATGCAGGAGCTGCTTTCTCAGCAAGGATGTATTGAATTCCTAAAACATCTGGCTTAGGAATGCNGGCAGATTTAAAATTACCTGCTTACCTAAAAGCCCAGAATAAAGAGGGTGGGTGGGTGGTAACTCCCAACAACCAGATCATAGTCCCACCACAACTGATGTTGCAAACTGTAAAAGAGAAACACCAGCAAACCCACTGGGCAATTAGTGCTATGGTGACAAGTCCATGGACTCAGATACCAGTGTCCCTATGACAAAAATTGTCAAGTTTGTTACAGGAAAATGCCCAATATATCTTAAAAATAATCCTTTGAATTCAAAAAACCACCTCCAGGGATCACTAAAAGAGGAAACACTCCCAGGGATTATTGGCAAATTGGTTCTTCTGAGCTACCACACCAACAGTGATACAGGTATCTCCTGGTATTAGTGGATCCCTTTTCCTGCTGGCCAGAAGGTTTCCCCTGCTGCATCAACAAGGGCAGGGAAGTCACCAAGGTACTCCTCAAAGAGATCATACCCAGGTTTGGAGTTCCTCAAGGGATGTCATCTTATAGGGGACCCCATTTTATATCTGAAGTGTTACAGCAACTTAGTAAGCAGTTGGGTTTAAGTAGGGATTTACATACTCCATGGCGACCGCAGTCTAGCGGAAGGGAGTGAATGAATCAAACTTTAAAGAGACAGATTAGCAAATGTATCAGGAAACTTTCTTAAAATGGCCATAGGTGTTACCACCAGGCTTGCTATGAGTTAGACTACAGCCCCAAACTAACCTGAAGGTGAGCCCGTATGAATTGATGTTTGGGGGACCATATTCTGCTGCAACTTTCCCTTGATCTGAGGAAAAAATTAGGAACCAGGAAATAGAATAATATTTAATTTCATTCGGAAAACCCTTGAATGAACTAAAAAGGTTTGTCATTCTCTCAGAACCTCTTACCCTAAACACCCCAGTTCACTCATTTCAGCCCAGGGATCACGTACACATCCAGACCTGGAAATCTGAGCCACTTCAGGAGCAGTGGAAAGGACCTTACCTGGTTTTGTTGACTACAAGAACAGCTGCGAAAGTGAAAGGAATTAACTCCTGGTTACATTGCACCTCAATTCAGAGGGCTCCTGACTCAGAGCAGACAGTGGAAAACACCAGAGCCTTGCAGCTGAAAATGTCGAAGACATCTGTAAATGGGCAGTGAAATGTATGGACTAATATTTATGGGAATTAGGTGGAGGTGTTGAAGAAAATTTAATGTTGACTTTAATCCAAGGGTTTGGTAAAATGCACAATCTGTCCAGCATCATAGCCTGCTCTCTGTCCCTAATTCAGCAGGGGAACCTATTCCTTGGGGAATGATCCCTATATATCTGTCAGTGGTGATTCAGTATGATAATCTGACACTGCAAAACAGAGTGGCCTTAGCTCTATCGCTGAGCAAAGAATGAGGGGGTTGTGGGTATTTAAAATTGGATAGAGAACGTAGTTGTGTCCACATCCCAAATGTAACAGAAGATCTCCAAAGACCACAAAATGTGGCCAGTTGCTGAGGATAGCAATGCTATCCTGAAATTAATTGGTTCAATAAAATTCTTCAAGGAATAGGGTGATGGTCCCTGAAAGGAAGGCTGGCTGGAATACTGGAAACCATCGTAACTGTGATTGTAGTTGTAATAATTATCAGCATTGCTATTAGTTGTGTTTGCAAAATGATCCATCAATCTTGTGGGAATGTAGGTGACTATAGATAGAAATTGAGTTGGAACTTATCAAATGGCCTTAAGGAATTTGAGATGTTTCAAAGGGGAGAAATGATACCAAAAGGGTTAATCGAGTTTCTGCTGTGTCTTTGTACTTTTAGCAAAGAAACAGGGTATGCAGGAGCTGCTTTCTCAGCAAGGATGTATTGAATTCCTAAAACATCTGGCTTAGGAATGCAGCTAAAGCCAAAACAAGGCTATAAAAAAACCTGAACCTGGGAACTTGGGGAGGGTTTTATGGTAATGGGCACTTACAATGTGCATGTGGTGACTGTATATAAGCAATGCACTTGTAGTGAATTGTGAACACGTTAGGTGGAGCTTATCTTGTAATAAATGATGCCTCTTCTTAACACTACATTGGTGTTAAGGAGTTTTATTTTACTCGGTTTTTGGTGAATGTCAGTGACAGAACGAGGGGCTGATGGTTCTGCAGCCCAGTGATGTCTCAGTGTGGGGTTGCTTTCCATTAGAAGTTCCAACACAATATTTCAGAGTTATATTCTACTTATTTAAATACCGAAAAACAGATCTAATTTATGGAAGCCAAACTTCTGCACTCCTGTTTTTCATGCACGTTCACACATGCTCTCCTAGTAACAGCAATCCCAAAAAACCAATTTCAGCACAACCTGACAGCTGTGTTCCTGCATCTCATGGCCTCTGTGTGGTGACAGCCAGCTTGGAGGCACATATTTGTGGATGAATCCATGGAGACATGGATGAATTCTGCTGTGGGAATCATTTCCCTGCCTTTGCATACATGTTGTAAAGTCAATGCTCCACTGTTTGCTCTATGCAAACAACGCTCATGTTGTACCAGAAAAACTGTTTGCAGAAGAGTTTCATTTTTCTTTTGTTTTTAAAAGATCTGCGGTAAAAAATAAATACCAAGGACATGCATCCAGTCCAGAAACATAAATAAAACACTAGAACAAACCTAGGCCAAAAACTGAAGCAACTGACAACTTTAAACATTTTTTACCAACTCCACTGCCAGCAAAGTAAATCAACAGCAGCTGTGTTGAAATAACTGCTCTGGGAAAGCCACAGTGCAGCACCATCACCCTGTGCCTGGGAAGGGAAGAAAAGTCCTATCTGGCTCCTCCTGAGCAACTCACAACCCTGCTGGACAGCCAGGCTCTGGGGAAAGTCCCATGGCTGAGTGGTGCTTCCTATGAACACATCAGAACATGACACGAGCTATTTTGTGCAGATAAGGGGCACTTGGTAACAAACAAAAGGATTTTAGTGAGTGTTTTTCAGACTTGACTAAACTGCTCAGCCACCCCATCATCTCTTAACAACTTCACCCAACCCCAGGTAAATCCCTCCTGCCACAGTTAGGGAGCACTTTGTCCAAACTGATTAACTGCCTGCCTAATCACCAGGACTCCAAGTCTCGTAGTTACAGAGCATTCCCCCAAACCATTCATCACCCCACAGAGCAGGGTGAGGAAGGCTGGCAGCAAACTCACCTGCTGGGCTGGGCTGAGCTGAGCTGCAGGAAAGGCAACAGCTCCATTGCTGATGGATCCTCCTGCTTTCAGCCAGCCGAGGGGAGCAAAGCCAAGGCCCAGCGAGGCTGCTCCCAGCAGCTTTGAAGAGCTGGGGCCTGAGGATTCCTGGGAATTGCTCCAGGGTTGTGCTGGGACAGGATCCTCACCTGGCCCTGCTCCTGTGCTTCACGGGCTGTTGGGCAGAGCTTCTCTCCTGGTCCATGACTGCCCAGCTCCAGCCCTTGCTGCTGGTGCCAGCAGTGTTCTACCAAAGGAAACAGGCTGGGAATGGATGTTTCAGGGTGTGTGCAATGGTTTTCCCTATTGTAAACCAACAAATTGCCCAGCATTGATCATGGCAGCTGAGATGGCCACGAACAGCAGCCATAGGCCTGACAATAACCAGAGACCCTGCAGAGCCTGGGACAGAGCCTAGGACAGAGCCTAGGACAGAGCCTGGGCAGATCTCAGACTGGAAACTTGGTGTTAGAGATTGTTAATGCAGGGGACTACCTACCAGCAGGACGGTAGTGGGAGCTGAACGTGCTGAGCCTGCCAGAGTGGGAACAGTTTCTTCCTGGAGCCCAGACTTCAAATTCCAGCTAGGCTGTATGGAAATAGAGGCTGTGCTGGTATTCTGGTGGGTGAAGGTGGGGGAGAAAACCTCTGCTCTCATGGATTATTTTGGATATGTTGGAGTTCCTGAATAGCATCAGCTAAAAGGGCCTTTGGGAAAGGGGAAGGAGCAGCTGATATCAATAGAAAGTAATTTTTTCTCATCCCATAAACCCAGGGGATGCTCTGGAATAGGGTAGATACTAGGGAGGAATATTTGGGATATGAGACTTTCTTGTGTCAGGAAGGACTGAGCAGTGGAAGTTACACAGAGGAGTAACTTCCATTTAGTTCACCTAGAGAAATAGCAAGTGCAGGTTTTCCAGTAGTGCTGGGTGGGACTGCACCTCTTTGGTGTTCAGGTCCCCCTTTTAGAGGTGTCCAAATGACCAGGAAGCAAAGTCCCGTTGGTTTTCAGTTTTAAAGAAAAATATAACAAAATCTTTAAAAATACGGACTCATAGGCAGAAGGACACTTTAGGGGGTTCAGTACTGGGAGATGAGGGAGAGCAAGAGTCTACAAACCCTCTGTGGATTGGGCTGCAGGGCATGGGATTGCATGGGGGAGGAGTAGCTGTGCCTTCAGCCACATGGCAGCCACAGCCTGCAGAGACAACACAGCCACAGACACTCACTTGCTAAGTTTATTGCATGCAGAATGACCCAACTGGAAAACGCTCTGGCTCTCCCCCCTTTTTGGGCATAGCCACGTTTAACCTACTGCCCGTGGAGTTCTCACAATCAACCCCTCTCCGGGCTGATTAGGGAACAGCACCTGGGGACTGTGGGGACCCCTCTGTGGCCAGCCCATGACCATGTTTTCATGTTTTCTTCCTCGCATGGCTGAGCTGTGTTGGGAAGCAGGTAGCTAGGAGAGAAGAGTAGGCAGCCCTAAATGCTAGATGCTCCATTCCTGTGAGCCTGCTGCCCTCGTGGAGAGAGGTGTTCTGAAGGGATGAACTCCTGAAGGAACCAGCCCCAGTACGTGCCTAAATCCATTCAATGCCTGAACCGTGAGAGCCTGGGGGAACGGCTCGCCTGATGGTACCGCTGATACCCCTCCGATGTGGCCGGGAGCAGCAGGAGGTGGCTCAGAGAATCCTTCTGACAGAGGGCCATGGCCTCCTTGTAATTTATCTTCTCTTTACTGACAGGGTCAACGAGATCTTTCTCATAGTTGGACTCATCCTGGAGCCTGTTGGCCAGGTTGCTCGTTATCATCCCTGTCTGGACAGCTTCCAGCACAGGGATGCGACCAGTTTTCTTGGGATCGATGAGCCCTCCAGTTAGATGCTGGACTTGCAGGTAGGGGAAAGCACTGTCCTTGGTCATCCAACCCTTCTGAACTGCTTCCCCCACAGACAGCCTTCGCTTGGTCACCGGGTCCTCAATGCCTGTGAAAGCTTTCTGGGCATTGAGCAGTCTCTGCATGTAGGTCCTGTCAATCAGCCCCCTCTCGATCGCCTTATGGACTGAGAAGCGGTCCCTGGAAATGAGGTCTATGATGCCCCCTGTGGCAGCCTGGGCTTCCAGGAGCTTCTGAGCTGTCATGGGATCGAGCAGCTTCTTCACAACGGCAGTTTTGATGTTGTACTTGGTGTCAGTGGTGGTGTCATACACCCCAGCGATGGGGGATGTGTCATCAGATATGCCCTTCTGTGAGGCTGGGGGGAAGAAGGTTTGTGTTTGGTGGGTGGTGGGTGATGTGAGCGGGGATTTGGAGATGATGGAGCCAATTGAGAGGGACGAGGGAGGCTTGGTTTCCCCAGCCACCAGCAAGGCAAATTCAGAGATGGGAATCTTGCCATCCCGGTACAGCTGGTACTCCTCCTTTGTGATCCTCCTCAGCCTTAGCGCGTCATCGATGGAATACTGCTTCCCACTTTTCTTGTCAAGGAGAAGTGAGACTTCCCCATTTGGGCCCAGGGTGGTGACTTCTTCCCAGTCACACTCCAGCTCTTGCAGCTGGATGTACTGGCCTCTGTCTATGATACCTCGCTTGTAGGCCTCATAAGGAGACATGTCCTTCCCTGTGTCAGGATCCAAGATAGAGATCTTGGTGGAGAGGTTTGTCTCTCTCATCTGGGTCTCATGATTGATCTCTTCACGGTTGACCTTTGACTGGAGATCCCGAATGAACCTCTCCTTGTTGTAGATCTGGTCCTTCTCCCTGAGGATGTCTGCCTCCAGCAGGGAAACTTCATGTTCCAGCTGCTTCTTCTTCTGCCTGTCATTCTCAGTCCGCTGGCTGAGCAGTTTGGATTCCTCCCGAAGGAAGAGGACTTTCTGCTGCTTCTGCCTCTCCAGCTCCCGCAGTTCACTCTCCAAGTTGGCTCTCTCCTGGATGGCCAGGTTCCTGGCTTTCTGCAGCTCCGTCTCTTCACGAGCCCATGTCCTTTTCATGCCTTCAGCTCTCTCGATCTTCTCCCGGAGCCGCCGTACCTCTTCTTCTGCCTTTTGCTTGGCTCCCCTCTCCCTGCTCAGCAGCTCCCAGATGCGTGCACGTTCACTCTCCAGCGTTCTGTCCTTTTCCACTCGAATCACCTCCTTGTAGATGGTCTTCTCCTGGGATTTGGTTTTCTGCAGGACATCGACCTGCACCTGCAGGTTCTTGCATTCTCTCTGCAACCTCAGCACCTCCATCTTCTCCCGGTCCAGGTCCAAGCGCAGGTTGCTGGCAGACTGTTCCAGGACTGGATCCTTCTCCAGCTTGACCACTTCTTCCATAATGATCTTTTCTTGCACTGGGGCGGGGCTCTCCTCCAGCTCCTTTATTCTCAGCGTAATTTGTCTCATCTCCTTCTCCAGTGCAAGCCTCTTGCTTCGATCCTCCTGAAAGTTGAGCAATTTCTCTTGCTCTTCCACCAGCACACGCACCTGCTGCACGTCGCGTTCCAGGCGACGCCTGTTGCTCACCTCTTCATCCAGATTCCGTCTCAGCCTGCTGTGCTCATCTCGGAGCTTTGGATCCTTTTGAGTCAGTATCACCTCCTGAACAACCACCTTCTCCTCTGGCTTCCGCCTCTCCAGCAGCATGTATTTATTCTGCAGGTCATAGATGGCATCCTCTGCAGCTCTCCTCTTCTGGGACATATTGCGCACCTCCTGACGCAGGCGATCGGCTTCTTTTTCCAAGAGTGGATCATTCTCATATCGGATGACTTCCTTGTTGACCAGCTTGGTTTCCACCTTGGATCTCTCCCTCCTCCATTCATCCCTTTCCCCCTGCAGCCTGATGAGCTGCTCCTGGGTCCTGCCATTGGTGTTCACAAGTTCGTTGAGCTGCTCTTTCAGCCTGTCAATTTCTCTGAGAATCTCTGGACTCTTTTCATGTTTCACCACCTCCTCTATGACCTCCTTAAACTCCACGTCTGGCTTCTGTGACCTGAGTACTTTGAGCTCAGCTAAGGCCTCTTCCACTTCACTGTCAATTTTCATCCTTTTCAGAGTGACCTCCTGCACTTCCCTTTTCAGGTGTGCAATCTGCCGCTCCGTTTCAGGGTCCACCAGGAAGATCTCATTGACCCTCTCTTTCACCTCTATCCTGGGTTTTTGCTTCTCTGCGATGCTGTACTGGCTCTGCAGCTCTCCCAGCTCGCCTGTAAGCATCAAGTTTTTGCTCCTCTCTTCTTCAATCAGAGTTTTAAGCTTGGAGGTCTCTTTCAATAACTCTGGGTCCTGCTCTACCTGCTTCACCTCCTTAACGATAATTTTGGGTTCTGCTGTTTCAATCAGTCTTTCCACCTCCTCAATCTTGTTCTTCACTTTTACTATTGCTTCTTCTGCAGACTTTCTTTTGAATGATTCCTCATCAATTTGTAACTGTAGGGTCCTAACAGACTTCAGCATTTCTGGGTTTTTCTCCAGTTTGATGAGCTCCTTCACCACCACTTTCTCCCGGATGTTGGGCTGCTTTCTCTCCAGCATGTGCAGCTCCCTCTTATGCTGCTCAAGTTCAGAAGCAGCAGCCAAGCTTTCCTCCTGGAGACGCTTGATCTCCTGGCGAAGATGGGCTGCTTGGCCATCCAGGCTTGGATCCTTCTCAATTTTTGTGATCTCTTTGGTGAGGAGCTGGGCAGGAGCGACCTTCTTCTCGCTCTCCATCTGGGCAAGCTTATGGCTCATCACATCAATGTCTTCTTGCAGGCTCTGCCTCTTTCTGCCTTCTTCTTCAATCTGCTGTACCATCCTAGACAGGTTGCTCTCCACCTGGGGGTCTCTGTAGTATTCAATCACCTCCTTTTCTTCCACTCTTTCAATGGGCTTCTGAGTTTTCAACATCAGCAGTTTGTTTCTGTGTTCCTCCAGGTCCTCTTCAATCCTGGCCACTTTCCTCCTTTCCTCCTGCAGCTGCGATTTCAACCCCTCAGACTCCCTGCTTGTTGTGGCTTTGTTTTCAGATTTCTGGGTTTGTTCATGTACAGCTTCAATGTCCTCATGCACTTCCTTCTGCAAGTGAAAAACAAAAAAGAATTTTAAAAAAGGCAGGGAAACCAAGTCACTCTTTTAAGGTGACTCAGAGATCTTTTAAGTGACATGGCACGGTGGGAGGCAAAACTGGCACAGAATCCCCAGGCAGTCTTCAAAAAGGCTGCTTGTAAATGGAAAATGCGGACACAATCCCATCATCTCAAGCAACTGACTTGGTGTGTCTTCCCCTTGAGATGGAGGTGCTGCAGCAGCCCACAAAGGTGCTTTGTGCTGCCTTCTTGCAGCTGTAGCTGAGGGAGAGCATCACAGCCAGTCCCCAGCTTAAACTGACTAAAAGTCACCCAGTCCTCAGACTTTTCCTACAGGTGGTTCAAACCTCAGAAAGGTATAAAAATCCTATTGCTTTGAAGTGTTTCCAGAAGGTTGTGAGCACTAAATTCCAGCCACACCCACAAACAAATCTGAAATTCTCAGTCTGTGAATGCTGATTAGCTGTAGCTAAGAGAACTGGACTTAAAAGGCCTAATCTTTTTTCCAAGCATAAACTACAGCTTCAGTAAAAAGCTGAGGGCCCCCAGAGGTGGCGAGAGTCACAACCCAAGATCAGTGTCAGTGGAACTGTGGTTTCTTGTGGTCTGTTTCTCAGAGGGGTTTCCATTCCTGTCCTTCCTCACACCTGCATGTGGAGACTAGGGGAGGGGTGGGGGAGCCCCAGGCTGAGCAGATTTGAACCCCAATCTAGAGTATCCCAATCTTGCAGTGAGGTGTAAGCTGGTACCTTCTCAACAACCTTCTTGGCAAACTCCAGCCGACTGAGCTGCTGTTTATTTTCTGCTGCCAGCTCCATGTAGAGCTTGGTGACATCATTTTCCTGCAAAGGAAAGAGCGGTGAGAGCCTTGTCCCCTCACCCTGACACAGCTCTGTTGCATGGCAGACTCTGCCACACCTCCTTTCACCTGGATTAGTTTTGTGTATAGCACAATTCTAGGGATTAATGTCTTCCCATCTGACTCTTTAGAGAGACACAGAGTCTAAGGACTCATGCAGGAGATCCTGTCCCTGTTATTTGAATGCCTGTTAGATGCCTGCAGGCCTACACAGGGTCCACTTTTCCAAACCCACACATGGAGGGCAGTTGGCAAAAGCCTCAAGGTGATGCAGGAGAACCAGGGTGCAACTGGGAAGAGCACAGAGGAGCTCTGGCTCCTTCCTCTCCCCACACACAACCCTGTAAGTTTTATCTCCATACACAATGTGGTAAGGAGGCAGCATCAGCAATCTCGACCAAGGTGCCAGGCACAACCCTAATTCAGGATCTCACATGCTGCTTTGCCCCATGGACAAAGGGATCCCCAAGGGCTTTGACTCTGGGATTAGGACCATAATCAGTGGCGGCTGTAAGAGTGGATTAAGGCCTTGCAGAGGATGCTGGGGCATGGGCAACAAGCTGGACAATGGTTTCCATGCCTTCATCTTAACATTTTACCTGGGCCTGAATGCTTTCCTGCAGAGGGGTCACACGCAGCCTCTTTGCAGCAGAGTCAGTCAGGGAAGGGTCCAGAGAAGAGCTGTATTTGCCTGCTTCAAGCTCATAGTCCTGTGCAGAGCAGAAACATGAGAATCAGGTGGGATCTCTTGGGTGAAAAGCTAAGGGAGTGATAAATGGGAAAACCCATCCTTACATTGAGTGTGGACTGCATGTTCTGGGACAGCCTGACCAGGGCGTTCTTGTCAGGCTCCTTGCTCTGGATCTCCTCCACCAGCCTCTGCAGGAGACACACGTGGTGTTAAGGACACATTGAAATCCAACTGCCCAGTAATACTCTTGCAGCCTAGAGAATCAGCTCAGCTGAGGGAATGGTGGGAACAGGAAGACATTTAGGAAGTCTCCAGGGTTTTAGGATATCTCAGCAGTGCTATCACTTGCCCAGGACCTCCCACACTGATTTATCACAAATAAGATAAATAGCAGCCAACACAGAGACCTCCACACCTCCTCGTCTGAGCTAGTGAGTTTAGAGTCTGCTCAAGGAGAGAAAAATGAAGGACTTGGATGCAGCATCTCAGTCCAAGGTGCAGTGTTTCAGGATCTGAAAGTGTCCTCTCCATGCAGAGGATTTCAACCTGGAGGTGACTGGCACAGAGGAGGACACCAGCACTGTAGATAAACCCAGCAAGGTGAGATACACCAGGTAACACCATCTGTGGGCTGCAATCCTTCTCTAGTCCATTCACTGTGATGGGGGAGCACATAACTGCGAGCTGGCTGGTACTATTTTGCATGTGCTGTTCACAAGCAAATTGCCCCATCCCTGTAAAGTTACAGGCTATTCTTGTCCTGGAACACACCTTCTGTGCCTGCAGCTTGTAACTGATCTGGCTTGGCCCATCAGTGGTCTTCACTTGGTGCTTGGGCAGGTTGTTCATCCAGAACATCAGGTTCTCATTGGAGTTTTGGAACTGCTGGTAGGTGAGGCTGATGTTCCTGAGGGTCTTCTCTCTGCGCAGCACAAAAGTGGACAGGAACGTTAAGGGGAAGGGCAAAGATTCATGTGCAAGTTCTTAGGAAGACACTAGGGTGAAAATATCACCACAACAAACACCAAGATAACAAAAACAGGGGGATGACAACTGATCCCTGAGTGGGGAGCACAACTCTGGAAGCTCAAAGGCTGTGCTGTGCATAGGAAGGTGGCAACTACACAGCAGGACACAGCTGGTCCTCAACGTTACAGGACTGTGGTCAGGATCAGGGTCCTGCAATGAAGAACATACTCAGGGCTCTGACCCCTGCCAGTCCACCTCAGCTAAGAGGAGCAGAGATGACCCCACAGTTCCTCACCGCTGATCCAGCTGGTCGGCCACGGCGTGGTAGCGATCATTGAGGAGCTGCACCTCCCGCTTCTGCCGGGGCAGGTCAGGGCAGTACTCCTGGAAGTTGTTCTGCACAGCACTGCAGCTGTGCTCAGCATCCTTGAGCCCCCGGTTCAGCTTCAGCACACAGTCCTCCTGGGCCACCAGGTCCCGCCTCATCTTCTGCAGGGGCAAAAAAGGCACCTCCAGGTTTCCATCAGTCAGTGCAACACCCAAACACCCTCCTTAAAGTGTCACTAACTGCAGGAGCTGGGGGCTGGTCAGGCTCTCCAAGGTGGAACAGGTGGAGCAGTGAGGCTTATTCACCAAGGAAGCTGGGAAGCAAGGTTGGACAGTGCATGGAGCACAACAGAGAGATTTTGAGGAAGGCAAAAAATAAGGTCTCTGTGAGTGCTAAGAATGGGGTAAGGAGACTGGGAGCAGGAAATATTAGGGATAGGTGTGAGGCACAGCAACAGAGATTAGATGCTAAGGGAGTCATGATGTCTTTTAGGGACCCCAAAGGGACGGACGGAGGGACAGAGCTTTTTGCTGTCCAGTGAGAGCAGGTCAGCCTGCAACACCAACATTAAATCTTCAAGGAACAAGCCCTTAAAAAGGCTTCATTGCTGGTGCCTCAAGGTGCTAAAATCAGCAGAGTCCAGCTCCTCCCACGCTGCTCCCTGAACTCAGGGATCTCCCATCCTTAAGGAAGAGCCTGATGTTTCCCTACCTGCAGGTCGTTGGCCCGATCCTGCAGGGCATTGGGAGATGCAGGAATGATGCTGTCTTGAGCCAGCTTGGCCTCAAACGTGCTGACAATCTTGTCTGTGTTCTCAATCTGAGTCTCCAGGTTCAGGGCAGCCTTAGCCCTGGGAAAGGAGAAAATGATAGGACGAGGTTAGCTGCAGAAACCCCATTCTTCTTCTTTCCTCCTTGGTTTTGGATGTTTAACCTTACTTAAGATTGGAGCTTCTGCAACATGTCAGAGAACAAGCAACGTGCACTCACACCCCTGCCGTGTTGTTCACAAGTCAGATATGCTGCAGTTCACCACACAGAGAGCTTGGACACACACCCATTGTGGTGGATTTTCCACAGTAGGGGGATCTGCCCACAAATTACACACAGGAACTCCTTCAGAAGTGCCTTTGATGATGGATGGGAGGTTTCCAACCTGTGCTGGATCTCAACCAACACTCATATAGATTAAAAGCATTTTCTGTCATGCTTCTGTGTTGGCACACCTGTGCAAGGACACTTCCTTCCCTCATCCCCATCACTCACTTCTCGTTGTACAGCCTGGAGAGCATATTGACATCATTGTATTTGCTCCTGAGGGCATTCAGCGTGACTGGGAGCTGGGAAGCCGAGGTGCTGGTGGGTTTCTTGGAAAGGTAGGTCTCACACTCCTTCTTCAAGGCATCCTTGGCTGCCCCCAGGTTCTCAAGTTTCTTTGTTGTTTCCTGGCACACCAGATGGAAGCAGAGTCACCCAACACAGCCATAAGAGTGCTGCTGTGGAAATGTGTCTCCCTCAGGGGTGGATTTGGCTGTGGGGCTCAGGGCGTGGTGCCCCTCTCAGAAGGAGCTGCCCCTTGGGGCACAGCCCCATCCAGACTCTGGCTGTCTGGCAGTGGCAGGGTGTGGGAAAGAGACCCAAATAGACAGAGATGGAAAAAACCTACCTGCCTGAGCCCATCCTGCTGCTGGGGCTGGGTAAATACCCACAGATAAAGATGTAAGAAGCTGAAATACTGCGAACCCAGACCTTAACTCAGAGGAAAGGAGGGGGGCTCCAGGGCACTGCCTCTTTTCCTGTCCCACTGACATTTACCAGTCTGTACTTCCCATCAGGCGAGCCAAAGTTGGCCCTTAGGTTAATTCCCTTTATCCCTTAGTCTTTTTGTTACAGACTTGAGAATGCAGGGTGACAGCATTCCCAAGACTGGCGCCTGGAGCACAGCTCTGAAATGAATGGACCCTCTTGCTCCAGAGCCAAGGGAAGGGCCTGCATTTCCTGAGGGTTTGATTTAATCCCATTTCAAGGGCTCAAGCCAGCCTGAAACCCTTGAAATTGCAGCATGGTTTTCTCCTTTGGAGCACTAGCTGCCCTCTCTCTGTTATTTCCATGTCACCCTGCTTTGGGCCAAGGACCCAGCGCTACCAAACTGCTCCTGCTCCAACTCACCTGCTGCTGTTTGATCCTCCTGTCAAGGTCATCTGTAGGGTCGCTGTAGTTCACAGGAGACCTCACTCGGTTCAAGACCTCCTTCTCTACCTGGATCAGGTCCTTGCCAACACGATCCAGGCTACTGAGGAGCCGGTCAGCTTGGGGATCATCCTGGACTGCTGGAGGGTTCCTGGAGAGAGCTGCAGTGAGACATAGCTTAGGTTAATCCCCAGGTTTTAGCTCTGCCATGGTGAGCCAGAGCTCAAGCCCAAAGGAGGGGCAAAGCCAAGTGCTGCCATGCAGACACATCCCTTCTCAGCTTTGCTGGAAGCCTTTGAACTACAGCTGTGGGAATAACACAGATAACCCGGGGTTGGGATTTAGCCATGGCTGCCTGCTTATCCCACAGCCCCCAGCTAGGGAAGAGAACTGCAAGGGACCCAGATTATAAAGCAGGTTTAATTAAGGTTTCTGGATAGGCACATCCCCCTGAAATCCTAAATACCCTGCAGCTGTTGATGGGGCTGGAGGTCAATCTCAGAGGCTTGAGAAGGGCAGCAGACTTTCAGGGAATTGCTGAGGCAGGTTATCCTGTCAGCTGTTCTTTGCCATGGAGGAGAAGGCAGCTTCCCACAGGGATCTCTGCAGGTGCCTGTGTGTGAACTGCAGGTGCCTCTGCCCACCCTGGCTGGGTGCTCTGTTTCCAGGGCTGCCTCTGGAGAGGGCTGGACTATCCAGCTGACAAACCTTGCTGGCTGGGCTGGACCTGCTCCTTTTGGCTGCGTCTCAGGGTGCTCTGAACCGCTGCTCGCTTCTGCTTCACCGTGTTCAGTTCCCCTTCCAACCTGGTGGCAGAGAGGGCCATCATCAGCCATGAAGGGACACAGAGCTGAGCAAGCCTTGACAGAGCCCTGCACAGCAGCAGCTCCACGGCTGTCCTGGAGAGGTGTCCCCAAAGGCAAGGGAAGGTGTCCGCAAAGGCTGGGAGCCTGCAGCCTGTTGTAACTCGGAGACATCCCTTAGGAAAGGGAACAGCAGCAAGAGCAGCTGGTTGGTTTGAGCAGCTGAGTTCTCCCAAGGAAGCCAGCATTTCCAACTCTCAGCAGAAGCTGTCAAAGCTGGAAATTTACTTCATATGGCTGCAGTGCTTTGCAGCCTTGCAGGAAGTGAGTACAAGTGGCTGCTGCTGTGGCTGCTGCACTGGAAGTGCCAAGTCTCACTTGTAAGGATGGTTCCTGCCTAATGAAACTAGGGCTGGGATCTGCCAGAGCTGGAAGGACCAAAAAATATTTCTGGGTGAGAAAAGACTCATGGAAGGAGGAGGAGGGGGAACAGGAAGGACCAGGCCAGTTCTCATCCCTGCTGTGGACTGTTCCAGCTAAACACTGTGTGCTGAAACCAGCAATTCCCAGCTTGCCTGGCTGCTGTCCCTCTGTGCAGAGGAACTGAATTTCTGTTTTAAAATGTGCATGAAACCCATAAATCCAAAGGATTCAATAGTCTGGGATGTGTGAAGAGGGGCACACACTGAGGAAGAGCAACACAATGAAGCAATCACACCCATGGCACTGGGGACCCAAGCTCCCACCCCCGGCATAGCTCCAAGTCTGCGCTGTGGCCTTTCCTCAGCACTTGAGCAGCACTGATTTACCCAAACACCTGGGGCCATGATTGAAAAGGCAATGCCAGCCTCCCTGCACCACCGCCCCATCCTGTGGGAACGGCAGGAGCTGATGGAGCAGGCAGGCAGCAAACCTGCACAGAGGCTCAAGGAGCATTTCTCAGTCTCCAGCTGGGGCTGGCTGAGAGGAGATACCACAGATAACTCTGTCCTGTTTGGCAAGTCCCAAGCTCCAGACTGATTCTGCAATGAATTTAGTCAAACCTATGCGAGTCACATGTTTTGGTGAAGAAATGAAGCCTGACTGCCAGAAAACTCTTTGACAGTGAGGTCTGTGCAGCGTGCAGGGATGTTGAGGAATGGCAGGCACCTGGGTGAGATACCTGGGTGCAGGGAAAAATCCCTCTCCAGGAGGGATTCAGTACTAGATAGCCGAGAGGCCTGTCTCCAGCTGCTGTTTCTCTGCAGTCAGGCTGCTTATGACCCAAGAGAGTCTAAATGTCTCTCTGGGTCAGGGTCTCTGCTGCAGACTCACCTATTGACCTTGTCTATGGACTCGGGGTCAGGAGGAGGGATGGAGAAGCAAGCAGAAGGTGCCTCCCGGACCACGCCAGTGCTGCTCTGCACCACCCACATCTCGGGGTTGCTGTTGTCCTTCAGAGTGTACTTGTCCCCTCTGGTCAGCTGCACCTGGGAGAGGACACAAAACCCGGTGAAAGGCTTGGCTTCCTGGCACTAGGACAGCTCCTCCCACCACAGAGCCAAGGTCTGGAACAACCAGAGAAGAATCCAGTTCTCTGTCTCTTCTGAGGGTGCTGCTAGTCCGGCCCTCACCTCCCCAGCATCCCAGTCACAGAGGGTGTCCAGGGTGAGGGGCTGGGAGGGACGTGTCCTGCGCAGTTTCAGTGGGCTGATCTCTTTGCTCCTTCTCTTCAGGTCAGTGATGCTCTTCTCTGCCTGCTTCAATGCCTTCTCCTCGTTCTAGACAGAACAGGGGAGACAGTGGTTGTGACCAGGTTTGGATAAAAAGGAAGGGGAGGGTCACATTACAATGATTATGCTGGGACCTGTCTGTCCTCGTGGGGTGGAGTCGGGAGTTTCTCCATTCTAGATCCCTCTATGTCCCTTCTTCCCCTTTTCATTACCAACACTCTCCTCAGCTTCCTTTGCTCACAGATCTGCCCTTGAGGACACAGCCTGGGTTAACCTTAGGTGAACCCACACTGTCAGATCAAATATCCCGAAGTTTTCCTTTTCAGAAGTGGAACACCAGCCTGCCAAGAGGTGGCCGCATTCCGGTGTCAGAAAGTACCAAGATTCCAGCATCTCTTGAGAGAACAACGTGTTGCATGCTTGGGAAGATATCGTGGTGAACGTGTCCCCTCCCTCTCTCCGGGGCAAATCTTCCTTTCCTGTCTGCATCTCACCCCTGAGGTCAGATTTCTTTATTCCCTCCCTTGCCCTTGGCTCATGAGAATGCTGAGGAGATGGGAGGATGTTTCACTGCTTGGATGCCAGCGGCTCACACTTTGCAGGCCCTCTAATCCAAGTGTTTTATGTTTAGGACAACACATGGGCTCCTCCCTGCACTTCTCCTTTACTCTGATGGTGACCTGGGGCCTGGCTGTGTGTCACTGATGGGGACAGTGCCATCTCAGGGCAGTGTGAGCAGCGTGGATCTGGGCTTCCCCCTCCCTAGCACAGAGCTGGGCTGAGCTCTCCCTGTAGGATTATTTACCCACCTCTTCCCCTTCCCCTCTGTCATTTATTGGGGAGTTTTTAACTTTGGGTTTGCCCCTAGGTCTGGCTGGTGCCACCAGCCCCGAAGGCCTCACCTCCAGCTGAAGCAGCAGATCTGACACCACCCCAGGGCTGTCTTTGTTGAACTTGCTGTATTTGGTGTCCAGGTCAGAGCTCATCTTCTTCAGGGAGCTGCTCACAGCCTCGGCATCATCCTGGAACTGGAGGTGTGGGGAGGGAAACAGTCAGGCATGGGGAGACGTCACTCTCTCCAAGTCCAGTGGGGTCTCACCCATGTTTTGAGGGGTGTTTCCCCAAAATACCTTTACTAGGTGCAAGCAAAGGCTCTCCCATCCTCATTCCCTTTGCTGTCTCTCCTCCCAGCCTGCCCACTCTGGTCTGACTGCAGAGCCATGGCCCATGAATTGGCTTTTTACCTTCTTATAGCTCTCCACACTTTTCAGCTGGCTCTCCTGGCAAATGCAGAGATTCAGGAAATTCTGCCACTCGTTCTTCAAGGCTTCCTGGTGAGCCTGTGGTGGGACAGAGCACATCTCAGTGGGTTCCAGCTGGTCCTACATCCCCCGCCACTGGTTCTCCTTTCCTCGGAAGCCCCAGAGATCAGAGGAAGAGCAGAGACAAAGCTGTGCCCAGGCCCTGTCTGATGCTGAGCCTGAGTGAGGACACCCCTTGAGGAGAACCTAGCTCATACAGAGCAGCCATCACTTCTCAAGTGGTCTCAGCTCCAGTGGTGTTGGGGACTGAGAGCCCACCTTAGCCTGGCACTGCATCTGCAGGCTTGGAAATACAGCCTTGGGGGCTGGGAGCTGGTGTCACTCTGGAGCAGTCACTCCATGTCATAGCTGGGGCTTCCTAACGGTGTGAGGGGGGCTGCACCGATGTGTGCGAGCACCTGAGCAGGAGCTGGTCCCAGCACACAGAGGTTGGCCACTATCTCCTGGAAATTTTGGAAAGGATGAAGACCCTGCACTGCCCTCAGCTTCCCTGTAGGGCTGGAGCAGGCAGAAAGATACAGTGTGGAAGGAAAGAGTAACGTAACTGCAGGGAGAGGTGAAGGGGTCTCCTCTGACCCACCATGTGGCTCTTGAGGCACACGAACACTCTCATTCTCGCACTGGCTGGGGAAGAGACCCCCCTGCCTACCTGGATAGGTTTGATGGCTGGGTGCTTCAGCTCAATCATCCTGTCCCCATCGTCCTGGAGGTGGTTCACCAACTCCTCCTGGCTGAGCAGCTCGTTGGACTTGAAATCCTGGAGGGGAAGAGAAACTTCCTGACCTTGGGAGCATGCAGGGAGCACAGAGTGGTCTCCTGGGGCACCAAACATAGCAGAGGTAAGACTCCTAAAGCACAGGCACCCTTTCTTGTTTGTTTGTTTTTTAAAGCAGAAGGGGCTAGGCACAGCTAAAACAAATTAGACACGCTCAGGCCTCAGAAAGCATCAGGGCATTCATTCAAAGAGCATTTTCCTAACCAATTATCCCTCTCATTTTCTGTGTCCCAGCACATGGCAGTCACTGGATGTTGCACTGTGGCCACTGAGGCTGATGTGGCACTGAGCCCTTCCCTTCTCTCTGACCATGGGAAGCCTCCCTGGCAGCTCTCTAATGTATGATCCCACGTGCCAGCTCAGGGGACTGGAGGGGTCACACAGAGCAGCTCATCCCTAATCCCAGCATGGACCACCCAGGGGGTCTCTTCCCGCTCTGTTTCGGAAAGCCCCATGCTCAGGGCTGGTGGGGATGTGCAGGAGGCTGGGAGGGCCCCTGCAGATCCCACGTGCCAGGCTTGGCCAGCCTCTCATGGCCAGGACACAGAGCTCACCTCGTACTCCCGACGCACGCTCTGGACATCCATCATTTGGTCACTCCAGTCCTGCTTCAGGATCTTGGTCTGCTGCTCCGTCAGGTAGCCCAGCTCCTTGGTGCAGCCCTGGAGGTGGTGGTAGAGGCTGCCCAGGCTCTGCCCTCGCCAGATGGAAGCTTTCTGCCCACACAAAGCACAGAGACAGTGTCAGTGCTCAGCCTGGGGTGTCCCGTTCCCCTCCTCCTCTTTCTCCCCAGCACCACACTCCTGTTGCACATCCAGCAGGAGATTCCCAGAAACCTTGGTGAGAAATCTCCCACCACTGGCTCTTATCTGATGGGGCTGCCATTCCCTTTCCCTCCTCACAGACAGGATATGTTTGTCTAACCAGAATCCCAGGTGTGGGCTGGTGCCCGGGGCAGTCTCAGAACTGGCCCAGCTCTGCTTTATTTCTCACAAATCCCATTTTCAGCATCAACCTTCATGGGCCCAGCTGAGTAAACCCAGGACCTTCTTCCTGGCCACCTCCTTTGCTCTGGCTGCTCATTTCCTCTCTGGATCCCTTGTTAGGGATCAGGGCAAGCCTCCAAATTTGCAATCCTGATTGGGAACAGCATGTGGGCTGGAGTGGATTTCCTGGTGCCTCCTGGTCCCTGTGCTCACAAGAGGGGACTGCAGATCCATGACCCAGGAGAGGAGAGACATGGATCTCACTCTCAGCATTGCCCTGAGGGCAGCAAGAGTTCTTTCAATTTACACCTATCCCAAGGAGGAGAGGAAATGGGGAAATGATATGAGTGACACAACTTTACTCTGCAAGCCCAGGGATAGCTCCTGTTCTGAGCTGGGCATTCCCTGCCCATCAGGGATGGTGTTACTCTGCTGTAAGACCCCATCTGTTCAGAAAACCACTGAGAACCTTACCAGCAAGTCCTTGTACTGGCTTTTTAAATCTGCCACATCCTGGGTTACAACACAGCCAAGACCAAGGAGGTAAACAAACAAAAAAAAAACAGATAAAGAAAAACTGTTAGCAAAACATGTGGCGAATGCTGATGAACTGATTTATGGAATACTCTTTAGAAACCACCCAGGAACCCCATCCCTGGCCCCCCAGGCGCTCTGCAGAACGAGGGTGGACATTCGCCGTGCAGAGGAGCAGATGGGACACATGGCCAGACAGTGAGCAGAGCCAGCAGGGTCCCCAGTGGAGCGGCAGGGACAAGGAGGGGACGGGGGGTGCCTTACCCCAGAATGGAGGTTCTTGATCTGGAGCCCGTAGGCTTCGATCTCCTTCTGGAGGATGTTGTGCTCAGCTATTTGCTTTTCCAGCTCTGACATGCCGGGGCCATACTGTCCTGCATTGACTTGTTTCTGTGCAAAAGGAGTCAGGGCAGAAACTAAAGAAAAAGGCTTCATTTCAGGGAGAAACCCCAGGCAGTGCTGGCAGGGCATGAAAAGATCAGGTATCTGATAGCGGTCCAGGAGGAAGGGAGGGGATTTTCTTGTTTCCCATTTCCCCAGCCATACACAGGGGCAAAGATAACCAGGCCACATAATCCTGGGGTACAGACCTGAGCTGAACCAGCCCCCATGCCCATGGTGACCTGCATTGGATGACTTAATTACCATCCAACTTTCAGGGGAACCTAAATTGGCTCCAGTCTGGGCACTCCACATACCCAGACCCTGCAGTGTGAAACCCTCAAAGGTAGGGCTGTAAAATCCTAGGAGACATCACCTTCTCCATCCTTTCCTCCCACAGCAGGACTCTCTATCTGGCCCCCCTCTGGTAACTCTTAATCTGAAGAGGCTAATTCAGTGGGTGCTCCAGAGGCATTTAAGAGGTGAGAGAAAAGTCCTCCTCCCACACAGAGCCACTGAATTATTCCCACCACCTCCAAAATCTCTGTGTGATGCTGAGCATGCAGTGGCTGGCACAACCCTACGGGCAACAGCAAACATTATCTGGCCTGGTAGGAGTTGGGAGATAACATCCAAACCCAGCTGCTGTTACCATCTTTTGGTCGAGGATCCTGGCCCAGTCCACCCTGGGCCCCACCTCGGGGATGTTCAGCTGCTCATAGAGGGCCCGGTACTCGGCACAGAGCTGTGTCACACGGTCATGGAGCTGCTGGATGCTGCCAAGGGGAAAGGCACAGGTTCCTGTGTCAGTCAGGAAGCAGGAGAACCAAGGAGGGCCTTGTGGAGCCCAGATTTCACTCGCAAGACCCAGAGCACTTTGCTGTCCCTTTGTGGCCCTGGCCTCCTTCAGCAGTGTCCAGCACTTATCCTGCTGTTCTCCATCTCCAGGGATGTCTCAGGAATTACTACCCAGGAGGATGCTGCAGGGAAGTCAGGGCTGTCCCGTCCCAGCTGGGAAGCTCCCTCCTGATTTCTACATAGAAGGGCAGGGAGTGAAGGGAAGCAAAGCACCAGCAGCCAGCTGAAGCTCTTCTCCCACTCCAACACCCATCTCTGACTCTGTGCTTGCCCAAAATGAAAGCTATTTATTTTAGGGAAGGCAGAGGAAAAGGGAGAGAGCCTGCCCTGAGAGTGGGGCCACTTTTTAGCTCTGCATTTTTCTAGTACCTTTTATAAGAGCTCCCAAAAGACTGGGCAATTGTTCTGGCAGCCACTTTTCATACCGATATCTCTATAATATATTGGCAGAAAAGCTGATTTTAAGGCTAAACTTTGTGGGAAGAAGAGTGAAACTAGCACTCATGACAAGTGTACATCCTATGTCCGGTGGGGGGTTCCCAATTGCTTGGTGCCCCATCACCCCAGTCCCCACCCTGTACTCACTCTTTCTCTATCTCAGGAGCCTGTGGGTGTTTCAGCCTCTTGGCACGGTCCACATCCAGGAATAGATCCTTCAGCAGGGTCTCAGCTTCCTTCAGGTTCCTGGCATTCTCTGTCTGGAACTCAAAAGCCTTGTTCTTCTGGTGATTGCTGGAATCCTGGAGGCCGGGGAGACAGAGGAAAAAGCCTGGTTGGACCACACAGACCTCACAACGCTTTCCTTGGCCAACACAGAGGCTCTGGATCCTCCACACACCAACCACAGAGGAGCCCTGGTGCCCAGCCCAGCCTCCTGCTGCAGCTCCCTGCCACCCAGGGGCTGTGTGGGTCAGGCTGGCAGCCTCCGGGGTCGCTGTGAGGCACAGGGCTGTGCTGCCATAGGTGAGACAGCCTTGGCTGTGGGAAGCCTGAGGCACTGAGGCATCCTCGGGATGCAGCCCCAGGGGCTGGGAGGTTCTGCGGGGTGTCTGTTCCTCCTCAGCCTCGAGTCAGCCCCCAAACCCTCACCAGCATGCACAGAGCAGACACCCGACCTGTTGTCCCAGCCACTGCATTTCCAGGCAAAGCCTTCCACCTCCCACCACCCACCCCCTGCCACAACTGACCTGCTTGAGTCTGGACTGAGTCTCCAGGATGTCCTTCTCCACCTGGTCAGCATTTGTCTGCATGCGGGAGATGAGCACGGCCAGCTCGTTTGTGGAGGACCTGAGAGAGGGAACAGCAAAGCAGATGGGTGGGTAAAGCAAAGCTCACCCCCTCCATCACTGCCCAGGACCTGCCCCAGGCAGGTTCTCCAGGCCTTTCCCCCAGGTCCTCTGGGTCTCTGAAGAAAGAGTCTGAGCTGTGGCCAAGAGCACGGACACACACAAGTGTTCAGTGCCTGGCTGCTGCCCTCAGCCAAGAGAAGGCCAGAGCTGGTGTGTTCAGAGCAAGTGGTAGTGGGGTTTTGCACAACTCCTTGCTGCAGATGCTCAAAACTTTGTGTGGATTCAAAAAACCATCAGAGAGGGAAAAAAATAGGAAAAAAAAAAAAAGGGAAAAAAAACTGCTGTAGGGTTCCCAAAAGCATCGACACCACATCTGGGGTGGGAAGACCTGAAGCCACAGACGGCTGGAGGCCAGGGGAGCACCCTGCAGAGGCAGCACAACATGCTCACCCTGTTTGGAGGTGTTTCTCTGGGTGCCTGCCCTTGGCTGCTGGCACAGGTGGCCCCTCAGCCCGGCCCAGAGCTGCCATCCTGTTCCATGTGAAGCTCTCCACAGCTGCATTGAAACACTGGGGAGCCCAGTGCCACCTCAGGACTGGGCTGCAGGGGACAAGGACTTGCTATGCAGACCACGAGCCCCTCTGGGTGCTGCAGGCTGTTGTAGTTGTGGTGTTTGCAGAGCTTGGGGAGCAGCATGAGGCTGAGTCAGGGCAGGTTTAGGTTGGATATCACGAAAAGGTTTTGTACCCAGAGGGTGCTCAGGCACTGAACAGGTTCCTCAGGGAAGTGGTCACAGCACTGAGCCTGTCTGAGCTCAAGGAGTGTTTGGAAAATGCTCTCAGCACATGGTGGGATTCTTGGGGTGTTCTGCACAGGGCCAGGAGTTAAACTTGATGATCCTGGTGGGTCCCTTCCAACTCAGGGTATCCTGTGATTCCAAGACTAATTTCCCAAGGCCATGGCACACCGACCAGCCCTCCTTGCCCCAGTGAAGCTTCACCGAAGGTCCCCAACAGACCATTCCCCATTGCTGTCACCTCAGTGCCACCACCAACGGTGCCATCACAGCCCTTATCCCACCACCACCCTTGGAAATGAGCACCTCGAGCCCTGCCAGAACAGCTGGATCCAAAGCCTGCAGCCAGGCAGGGGATGGCTCCCAACGCTCCCCGCAGACAAGGAAGCACAAACCCCGGTGCCACCTTTGTCCTCATGTCCTGTTGTTTCTAACAGCATCTGCCCTTGAGGACAGTGCCGGCCCTACCCTGCAGGGAGGGAGAGCACAGCACTGCCAGGATGTGGGCAGAGGCAGGAGGGTGTGGAGTGATAGCATCACGCAGGGATGGAGCCCTCGGAATGCTGCTGATGGGACAAAGTTCAGCAGAGGTTGAGCACGTTATGTGCCGGTGCTGGGATCTGAGACCGGGAGGAAAGAGTCTGAGCAGCAACAGCGGGATGTCACTGGAGGTCAGCTGGAATGGGGGGACACTTCCTCAGGGCAGGTTGGACGAAGAAGGTAGGAGAAAGGTGATGTCCTGCAGCAGAGCCACCACATCTGCCCTTTAGCCACCTGCTTTCCTTCCAAGCCCCTAAATCCAGCAAAGGACAGAGGGAAATTATTCCCTTAATGGCTCTGTCATTGCTCCAGCTCCTAATCGTGGCTCCAGCTGTTCCATGGTTCATTCCAAAGGCTGGAACAGACGCTGGGATGTTCATTTATTACAGCCCTAAGTGACTGTAATGTGCCAGGGAGTGCTACGGTCACCCCAAGCCAAGCACTCGGGTGCCACAGCTCCCGTTTGAAGTGAGCTCAGCCCACACTGAGCACGGCCCGTGTGACTCCAGCGCTCCTGCTCACAGCATCCTCCTGTCCCTTCTCCTCAGCTCCTCCCTTGTTTTTAATTTCCCGAGCGTGGGCCTGCACACAGCAGCTCTCAGCTGCCCCGGGGGTCTGGGGCTGGCAGCATCTCCCGGCCATGCCTCAGCCTTCCTGCCTGGAATGCACATCAGCAAAGGAGAAGGGGGCTGCTGTGCTGCAGCCCCGCCACTTCTGCAGCGCCTGATTCCAGGGACCATGGAGCCCAAGAGCCCAAGCAGCGCATCCATCATCAGCAAAGCATCATTCCCTGCTACAACCTGTGTTTTATATCCCGTTAATCCTCCCTCCTACTCCATATCCATGCCCTTCCCCGGTGTAAACTGCAGTGCTCAGGGAGGCGGGTGCTGTCCCTGACTCCCAGTACAACAGGGTGGGTGGGAGCAGCACAGAGCTAGGACTCGGTCCCCGTGAGCCCGAGCGTGCAGCAGGCTGGAAGCTCTCGGCGGTCCCCCTCCCCAGGAGGTTACACAATCTCCCACTCATCCCTGACACGCCTGGAATGAGGTGGTGTCCCATGAGCAAATACTTGAGCACCACCCAGATTTCCTGCCCGGGCTCTCAGCGCAGGGAGGAGAGTGTGAGTCACGGGCTGGGCTGGCCGCTGGCCCTGGGGACGGAGCCTCTCCCAGAGCGCCGGGAACAGCATCGTCCTCCCAGGAGATCTGGCTGAATTCAGCTCCTGCCCAAAGAGCGTGAATGAGGTGTCCTGTTTGAGCACATCCCAGTTTGTCTTGTGGCTGTGGATAACTCTGTGCTGCTCCAAGAGGGGAGAATGAGGATCCGTCCTTCCCAGGGATGGTAGATCACCAACAAAATCCTGTTTATTCCTGCTGGCACTCCCTTTCTGCCTGAAGGAAACACTGGGGCACTCCATCCCTTAGTTCCTAAGGCTGGACACAGGAATCTGCTTTGTTTAGGCTGAGCCACAACAAAACTATGGACTGAAAAGATGTCAGCAACCTCCTGGTCACGGGGACTCAGCCCATCCCAGCCTGTGCTGCACGGGGCACCTGAGGCTGGAGACCAGGATGCTGCTGCAAACAGCCTGATTTTCAGAGAAAAGAGGAGAACATCATCTCAAGAGCAGCAGGGGTGTGCTGAGAGGAGTCCAGGCAAACTCCCACCCACCCAGACCCCGGTGACATGGGTGCATCACTGTCCCTCCTTGCGATGTCCCCCTGCCCATCCCTGCCCCATCCCTGCCGCCCCTGGGCAGGAGCTCTCACTCAACCTGAGCTGATCCAGGTGGGCCCTGCATTTCAGGGTGAACATGCTGACATTTGGGCGGCAGAGTGGGATACAGGGAGCCACGAGCTCATGCTGGACACCCCTCAGCCCCTGAGAATTTGGGTCTGGTTCCACACACACAGAGCATGGTACAGCCACAGCCCTGGGATGGCTGAGGGCAAGGCTGGGCAAAGCTCCTCCTGCTCCTCCTCCTCAGGAGCCAGGGCAGCCTCCTCCCTAGGGCTATCTCATGCCTAGGAGAGGCACAGCACTGTTATTATCATTATTAATTGGTTCATTTCTCGTACCACTTTCTGCCTCCTGGACAGTCCAGCTGCACACGAGGGCCGGTGTCTCTCAGCAGCAGCAGCGCTGTCCCCCACTCCTGGTCACTCCTGCCAGGGCACTTTGGGCAGGACCACAGCACCACTCACTGCAGTCCCTGACCCCTCTGTCCCTTCCTCATGGGGACTTCGCTTTATGGCTGCAGGGCCAAAGCTGGGTCTGTTCTCTCTGACACAGAGAAGTCCTGGCACATTTTGATCTGCCAGCAGATCCCAGCAGGCCACCACTGACCCTCTGCCAGTGCTGGGTTAGTCCCTGAGCCCCTGTCTGTCCCCGGGGCCCACACTGCTCCAGGCTGACTGGGGAGAAGCAGAGGGAGGTGGTGGAAAAAGCAGCAATCCCAGGAGACACTCAAATCCCAGGAGATGACTTACCATCCACCTCCCAAACCACCCACAGCCTTTGTCAAAATCACACCCAGGCACAGCCAGTCCAGCCAGATCCAACTCAATTCCACCTTCTCAGGAGTTTTCCCTTTCAGCCCCGCAGTGCCTCTACCTAGAGCAGGGCACATCCAGGATGCTCCTCGGGGGCAAACCTGTGCTTGCTGCTGCCTCCCTGGGATGCATCCACCAAACGAGACAGGAAAGGGCCCTGAGAGCCAGGAGGCTCAACTCCATGGTCCCAGGGACCAAGAGCCCTCTGTGGGGGTCCAGCTGCTAAATGTGAACCCCAGAGACAGAGAAACTCAGCTGCTGCTGAGGCTCTGGCCTCAGGGCCACCAAGAGCAGCTGTGGGCCACCAACATTTTCTTGGGGGCATCTGCAGAGTGTGTGCTGGCGGCTGCTCCCCAGACAACTCATCCACCTTCATTTTCTCTGCTACTTTGGGCGCTGACCAAGCCCCAGGCCATGGCCAAGTGAATTAGGCCGTGTCTGATGGTCGGTGCCTCCTGAAACAAGCACAACTAGCCCGGTAAATGCTGCACTCCTGGCTCCAGCCTCCATCCTGCACGGGGAAGAGGTGTGAGGTCTTGCTGGGATGCAGCTCCAGTTATTCTGAGAGGCTCATGCTGCAGGAGAGCCTGCCCAAACCCTCTGCAGGGTCGTGTGAAATCCCCAGCTTGCTTTGGAAGCTGGCTGGAGAGGTGGAGAGATTGCTTTAGTAAGGCTGAATAAACCAGACCCTGACACAGCTCCCGGGCTGCTGGGGAGGTGCCTCACTGCAGCCAGGCCCCAGGCAAGGCTTGGTGTTCAGAGAGCCCCCAGACCTACCTTTGAGATGAGTTTGTGAGTGCTCAGCTCCACTGAAGCTTCCCGTGGTCGGGATCCAGCTCCCAACATCCCCCCGGGCAGCCCCAACCTTTGTGGGGTCGCCTTGTGCCCAGGCCCTGCTGCCCTGCCCAGCCACCCCCTCCTCAGTGGCTGTTGGCTGACCTGGGCCCCCAAAACAGCACATTTGGGGGCCAGCACCGTGTTGTGACCACCCAGGTGCCCACACACACAAAAACACTGTCCTGGACTGCTGCTGGTGGTCCCAGGAGATATGGCCAGCACTCCCTTCTCCCTGCATGCCCCTCATTCTCCTCAGCACAACCCCCCTGGCAATTTCCTCAGCTTCCAACCATGGCAGGGCAGAGAATTCCCATGGAATCAGTCCACCAACACTACAATGTGCAAAATTGCTGAGGAAGGTGGAAAATAATCCTGAGTTAACAGCAGCAGCCGAGGGAGGGATGAGATCTCCCTGCAGGAGCACTCCCAGAGGACTCCCTGATCCTAGGGAAGCATCACACATCTCACTCCCTCAGAACTGAGGGAATCTCTTCATAGAATCACAGAATGGTTTGGGCTGGAAGGGACTTTACAGACCATCCAGTTCCACCCTCTGCCATGGGCAGGGACACCTTCCACCAGACCAGGTTGCTCCAAGCAGGTCTGAAAGAGGCAAACTCAGCGATTTGACCTGCAGAGACCCAGCCTGTCCCAGGCTGGGTTAGAGCAGCCACCAGCAAACCCGTCCTCACCTACCTCCACCACCTGAGCAGCACCAGGCTGAGCATCCTTCTCCAGGGATCCCCGGGCAGCACCACCCCAAGCCCACACAGCCAGGGAATCCCAGGATCTCCGAGCCAGGCCGGGATCTGCTTCACCACCGAGCAGATCCCGCTCCACCCAAGCACAGGGGCTGCTTTGATCCTGCTCCTACCTGCCGAAAAGGGGCTTTTTGCACCTCCCTGCTCCGTGATCACGGCTCTGAGCACATCCCAGGCACTGCACATCCCAGGGGCTGCACGGACACTTCTGGGAGGGAGCACAAAGCCCACCAAAGACAGGGACGGCAGCCAGGGTAGCACTATTTGGCATCAGCTCCCAGCAAACCCCAACCTTCTGCTGCTCCACAGAGGGACGGCACTTAGGGTGGCTTAAAAGCCATGGACCACCCATCCCTCATCTCCCCCTAGGGTCACGGGACAGCGCAGACAGAGGAGAGGGGTCACACTTACTTGCTCGGTTTGACAGGGGAACCTCTGCTGGGGGAACTTCTGCTCGGGGAGCTTTTGCTCACCCCCTTGAACATGTTGGCCAGGCCCCAGCTGGTGTCCCGGGCTCTGCACGGTGATGGTGGGCGCTGGCTCCCCGCTCCCTGCTCTGCTCTGTCGGGATGGAAGGACAGGACTCAGCGAGGGACGGTCGGCGGCGCAGTAAAGAGCAGCTCCTGGGAGGCTCCTCCCCGAACGCAGGTGAGCAGCAGCAGCGGCAGAGATGGAGGCACATCTGAAAAAAATGACTCGAAAAACCAGTTTAGGGTGGAAAGAGCAGCGCCCCAGAGGGAGAACGGGAGACCTCGCCCTAGCTCGGAGAGTGTTTGGGCTCACACAGCCACAGCCGAGCAGCAGCTTCCCGGCAGAGGGGCAGAGAGCACTTTGCAGGGAGGAAAAGCCTGGGAGCACGACTTGGAGGGAGTGCACTGCAGCCACCGAAACACGTTTTAAAGCATCCCCTTGCACCAGCTGTTTAAAACGCTACAGAACAGCAGAATTCCCACAGACAAAGCCAACTGAGCCTTTTCCGAGGCGGCAGCAGCAGTTTGGGCAACAGCAATTCTCAGAACATGATGTTATTTTGCAGTCCAGTAAACTTTTGGCCCAGGCTCAGCACAAGGTGGCCCTGGCTCCCAGGAAAGAACTGAGGGCTCACGGCAGAGGGAAGGTCAGCAGCTCCAGCACAGCATCACAGGAGCCTCAGCCAGCGGGATTCAGGCTCTGGGACAAACCCAGCCCCACAGGTCTGGGTCTGAGGCTCTGCCCAGGCACCCTGTCTACACAAGACCTCAGACCAGGCTTTGCCTCTGGGCAGCTCTTTCCCCTCTCTCTCAGAGTCCCAAGTGGTTCCCAGTAAGCCCAGCAATGCCCTGGCATCTCTGTGGCTCCCGGGGATGCCCATCCTGGCCGAGCTGCCCAGTGGCTACCTGCTGGTTTCAGATAAAGCCAAGTTCAAAGGTCCCCGCAAACCAGGAGCCCTGTGTTTCAGGTTGATCCAGCACAGATCCCACAGCAACACAGGATCCTACCCAGTGCAGGACCAGGGAGGGAGGGAGGATGGAGGAGGAAGGGGACAGGAGATGATGAGGGTCACAGCCCCCACATAAGCACCAGCCAGACACCAGTGATGCCAACACAGGTTTGTGGCTGTCCTTCCTTGTTTTGTGTGGTCCAAGGACAGCCCAGGACCAGAGGAAAAGGCCTGGGGTCCATTGTCCCTTCCTGGGTGACCTCTTTGTCCTCTTTAAATTTAAAACACACTTGTCTCAGGAGAGAGGGAAAGACACAGACAGGATGGAAAGTGGTTGCTGAGAGATCAGCCCTTTGCCATTGCCATCCCACTGACTGGTGGCAGCAGTGATGCTCTTTGACCAGAGCTGCTGGAGAGCCCCAGGAGGACCCCCAGACCAGGGCCAGTCTCTGGCATTGACATTCCAAGGCTTCAGGTGACCTGAAGCCTTGCCAGGGATGAGAGTTGAAAGAATTTAATGCCACACAGACCTGATTTTGTACCCACACAAAACAGGAGCATGGGACAAGCTCTTCTGTGTGGGGCTGCTGTTTCCATGGGCCAGGAGGGAATTACTTCCCTGTAGATTCAAAGGAAACTAACTTGGACAAGATCAACTGCCTGCAATCCCCTGGAAAACAGCCCCTGGCACGTGGAGGAAGTTCTAAGAATTAGCACCAGGAGTAAAGCAAGCACATACCACACAGCCCTCTGGACAGGCTGCTTCCCAAGTCATCCAGCACCCTGGAGCAGCCTGGGGCCGAGGGCTGGGGCTCCTCACCTGCTCAGCTCCATGGCAGCACCTTCCTCTCCTCTGTGGAACAAGACACAGCTGTGATCCTTCCCCCGGCCAAGCCCCTGCCTGGCGAGGATCCCTGGGACAGACAGAGTGTTCCAAAGACAGCAGCCTCTGCTGCCAGCCCTGTGCACACACAGACACATGCCCTGGCAGGCAGCAGCAGCCTCTGTGCCACACAGACGGGACAGACAGACACAAGGACAATCTCTGGGAGGAGAGCAGCGTCCTTGGCAGGGCACCTGGCTGCTCACAGACCGTGTGAGACACGAGCTGGGAAGCCAGGCCGGGTCCTGCCTGGTCCTGAGCCCTGGCGCAGGAGTGATGCTGAGCACCCAGCCTGCCTCGAGCTTCTTCTCCCTCGCTCAGCCAGACAGGGGAGGAGGAGAGGCAGAGTCCATGCGAGGGGCAGCTCCTGGCTGCCCGCTCATCCTTGGAGAAGCAGGGCTTGCCCAGCCCCCAGCAAAGCCCCGTCCCAGCCTCAAGAGAAAAGACTGGCAGCAGAAGCCAGAGGATGGCTCTGGGGTGATGGCTTTTGCCAGCCCAGCAGCCCTGGCACAGCATCCAGCCCAGAAGTTTCTGCTGCTGCTGCCCAGCACCTGTGGCACACAAGGAATATTCTGCTGCTGCCTGAGCCTCCCCTGCTCTGCGATGGACACCAAGATCTGCTCAGGGGAAGGGGAAGTTGCTGCAGGAATCCTCCAGGGATTATGACAGATCCTCACACTTGTGACAGGCACTGCTGGATTCAGCCCAGGTCACTTCCAGATCCTCCGTGGGTTTTGCCCAGACCGGCCCGAGCCATGCCAGGGCAGAGCATGGTGGTTAACCCAGACCCTGCAAGAAGCAACAGGCAAGGAAACCAGTTCAACCAGTTCTCCACCACAGCCACCCACACAGCTGCACTTGGCACTGGGACCTGGGCCCAAAATCCCGGGCAGGACCTACCTGCCCCCCTGCAGCTGGAACCTGAGCACAGGTCTGTGAGGAGACCATCCCAACAGCACTGACCACTCCAGCCAGGCAGCCCCCACCCAGCTCCATCTCCAACAGGATCACTCTGTGCTGCCACGGAGACTGAGCTGCCTCCTGCCACAGCTGGCAGAGCTGCTGTCCCCACAGGAGATGGGTCAGGGGTGGGCAGCCTTCTTTTCATCCCAGTTATTCCAGCCTGGAAACGCTGATCCAGAGGCAAAGCCAGTCCCTGAGCAGGTTGTGCCTTGCCCAGGCACATTCCGAGCTGGGCTCCAGCTCTGTTTGGGGGCTGAGACGCATCTCCTGGGGGAATAGACCTGGGGCTGGCTGCTCCTGCAGGGCTCCAGACACCACAGGAGGTGGTATGGGAAGTCACACCATAATAATTCGTTTTCCAGAACAGGGCTTATCCACGTGGCCAGGTGCTGTGCCAGGATGCAGATGCCTGGTTTTACAGGGCAGTCACACCACCAGCAGCTGCCTCTTGCTGCTCACACAGCTCAGCAGTCGCCTGCAGGGACAGATAGCAGGCACAGCTGCCTGGAGGACCTCGGTGAGCACGTAATATCTCAGGGCAGGAAGATTTCAGGAACCATCCTGGGCTAACCTTTCATAAGAGATTGGCAGAGGCTGGAGGATGGCGTGCCTTCATTGTCAGCTTGGCCTCTCTGTTAGGATTTTACAGAGGAGATGCCAGGTGAACACGGCCCATAAATGATTTACTGTTACCTGTGAAGACCCTTTGCCTTCCTGGATAACAACGAACTTGCCTCCCCCGTTGAGCCTCTCCCCTCCTGATCACCTCTGCACACCATTCCTTCGGATCAGTTTTCTTTCCATTTCACCTCTTGCTTTTGAACTTCTTCATTCTTGAAATCATCCCCCTGGGAAGTGATGCACCAAAATCAAAGCAGTGCACAAACCTCCCATGTCATCACGCCACCCAGAGCTGCTCCTGGCCAGACACTGCAGGGGGAACTCCACTTTTAAGGTCCTAAATGACCCTTTAGAGCAGTGGGTGCTGCAGCAGAGCAAGGGAAGGACCCTGACAACAAACTGAACATTGGGAAATAGGAGGAGAAACACAGGAACAAGCAGTGAGCACAGATGAAGAGGGTGGTTGGGGTTCAGTCTCCAATTGTTTGGCACCTGGAAACAGCCTGGAGCTGTTCATAAAACACCTCTGGAAAAGCAGCTTGTGCATCCCCTCACCCTGGAAAGCCCCTGCTCGTGATGACCCATATTTACACCAAATAAAACCAAGGGCCCATCTCACCAGCAGCACCCACCACCACATCCCCAGGGAGCCCTCTGCACCCATGAGGGATTCTCTGCTCTGTGGAGGTGCTGCTTGTTTGGCAGCAGCACCAGCAGGTACAGGCAGCCCAGGCCAAGACTTACAAAGGATACCTGGTCTTTGCAACTGGAGACTGTGACACTTGAGCTGAGCTCAGCCACGGGGAAACCCTTCTGTGTCCAAAGCCATGGAGAATGGTGCAGCCTGAAATCAGGGCCCCCAGACACCACCTTGGGAGGAATCAGAGCTTGGTCCCACACACGCAGCAGCCTCTGTTTGCCCTGCAGACACCAAGGATGGCACCTTTTCATACAATTCCCATTCCAGCCCTTTCTCCCCGCCGTGGAGCAGTTTTCATACAAGCCAAAGTGAATCTCCAGAGTCTCAGAACAGCCTAGTTGAAAAAACTGCCTCACCACTAGGAAAATAATACACTTGGTTTTCTGTAGTCTAAAATTACTGGGTCCTCAAACCTTGTTTTGCTTTGCCTTATCTTTGCCAACTGATAAGCAGAGGGGAAGTGCAAAGGCCCGAGGACTTCTCCTCCCTGCAGGTGTAATTAAAACCCATTAAAAACCTTCCCAGGTTGGGGCAGGCTCAGCACCATGAAAGGTCTGCAGAGGTCAGGGGGCTCTGGATGCAGAGCCAGCTCAGCTCCAAGGGATCTTTCCCCAGAAACCAGAGGTGGCCCAAGCCAGCACGGCACAAATGGGCAGCCCTTGTCCCGCTCCTTTGCATCTCTCTAAACACAGAGGACATTCTCACCACGCCATCTCCTTAACAGCCCAGTCCCAGGGCTGTTGTGGACTACTCACCTCCAGACCCTTCAGACATCAAAAGGACCTGCCTGCTTCCCACCCCACAGCCTCTCCAGCCTCATTCCAGCATCCCGCAGCTCCCTCTGAGTTCAAGCCCCAGAGCTAATGAGCAGGACATCAGGGCAATTCCCTGCAGCAGTTAATGTGTTACCCTAATTTTCCTCTCCCCAGAGCATTAGCAAGGCTGTAATAGCACTAAATAAATTCACTAATGGCAGATTCTCAGGACACTTTGTCTGGAAAACTTGCTTATAACTTACAGGATGCAGCCTGCAAATTTGGCTTTATTATCCGGTGACACAGCTGAAGGGAGCTGCTCCCAAACAGAGCGATTGGATCTGAACAAGATGTGTCCTAGATCATTAACAAGGCAATGAGGTAATTAAACACCTGCCTGGAGAGGCAGCCTTCACACACACGGCACAGCTGGAGAAGGGACCCACGGAATCAGGGTGGGAGATCAGAGCTTTTGGAGTGCTTCTTTCAAAGCTGCTTTGCCCAAACAGGAGTGCCCTGGAGAAGGGACCATGCCCTGCAAGTGCTGGGATAAAGCACCAGGCAAACGGCCTGTGTCGGGACGATGGAAAGTCAAACACGAGGGCAGGTTTGCTCTCCATGCTCAGGTGCAAGGCAAAGGCCCTGCAAGGTACAAGATACCTGCAGGATGGTGAATTGCAGGTGGTGGCCAACTGGAACACGTGCCCTGGAACAGCTCACAGATGTTTCTGCTTGGGAGAACAGCCCCGACACAAAGAGCTGACTGAAGCAGCAGTGTTCAGAGAAGAGGGGCCCAGGCTGGAGCAGCCCATCTGGCAAGACCTGGAGGCCCTTAGGAAGGAGGATGCTCACACCAGCTAGGAAGGATCATGCTTTCAGACACCAAACCAAACCCAACCAAATCAAATTCCTGGAAGGGCTCTGCTTGCACCACAGGGCATCAGAAGGAGGAGACAAAGCCCTCCTGAGTGATTAAGGCAGGGGACAGAACGGTGACAGCCCCTGCAAAACACCTCCCAGGCCATCTGTGAGGGCAGAGGGTGCAGCAGCCATGAACGTTTGAGCCAAGGGGGCTCATATCCCAAACTGCAGCTTCCAGCCCAGAGCCCCAAATGCTTTTCAATCACACATAAACCTCCTGCAAAGCTCCAATTTTGAGCTGCTGTTGCCTGATTCAGCATCAAGTGCTTCTGTGTCACAGGCAGGGACCAGAGCAGGATGAATGTGTCTGCCACAGCTAATTCTGCATGGCCAGACCTCACCTTCCCCGACTTAATTTGATGCTCTGAGAAAATTAGACCTTCTCCCACTTCTGTGGAAAAAGGCAAGCACTGAAGGTAATTCAGAGGCTTTGATGCTGCTCTTTAGTCATTCGGGCACCGGCATCACTCCCTGGACTGACCACGGGCAGGGATGGGAGTCACTAATCCTCATGCACAGCCTGGGGCAAAGTGCCGTGTCTGCGCTGTGCACGGCCAGCAATGTCCTGCAGCCCAGCAAGGCAGGGACAAGATCATTTCCAGAGCAAGAATTTTAACTTTAATAACCCCAGTACCTCGGCTGCTCAGCAGTGGAGGAGTTTGAGGAAGATCCCAATGTGTGGCAGTGCCTGGAAATGCCAAGCGCACGCTCGGACCTGGGTCTGGATTTGAATGGATGGCACCGGGGAACATGAAAGCTGCACAACAGACACGTAAATGACACCCTTTAAAAGTGGTTTTAAACCTCCCCCTCTGAGCCATTACTGCTTTGCAGGCCAGAGGTGGGGAGGTTTTCACCCTCGCAGCAGCCCAGGGAAGGGCTGGGGACGGACACAGCCTCCTCCCTCCCACACGGAGTTCGCACTTGGGCTCAGCTCTAACCCGAACGCTGTAATCGCGCACCAGCACTGAGCAAGGCGCTGCTGGTCACAAAGTGAATCCCCAATGCAAACACACAGTGTGAGCACACGCCGGGGGTGGTGCTCCCGAACGAGGACTTCGCTGCTTTGTCCCTACCCAAATCCCACCGTGATCCGCTTCCCCAAGAGCCGAGTGGCAGCAGCTGTCACGCAGTGGCTTTGCAGGACCGAGCCTCTGCTCAGGCACAAAGCAGCACCGTCAGGCCCAGGAAACCTCGCCCAAAGGAGAGGGGCAGGGAGGGGCTGCATTTCTCAAACCTGCTCACCCTCGGCGTGGTTTGGGTGAGCCCCGGCCGCCAGAGCCCAGCACGAACGTCGGCTGTAGGTGCGTCCCCCTGGAGCTCTGCGGGATCAGCTCCCGGTGAAGTCACCGAACCCTGCGAGTGCCGGGGCTGAAGGGGCAGGGCCCGGCAAGGAGAGGGACTCGGGCAGCGACCCCGGTTTCTGAGCTCGGCTGGACGGGCAGCTGCGCTCCCAGCACTTCCTCAGCCCGGAGCAGGGGAGGGAGGAGAAGGCAGAGCAGCCGGGAGAGCTGGTGCTGCTCCTGCCGCAGCCCAGGACAGCCCGAGCACAGCGGCGGCTCCCAGCGCCGCTCTGCTGGGATCCCCACCACGCATCCCTCCCAGGTCACAAAATGCTTTTCCTTGGCAGCAAAACCGACCTCCAGCTGCTCTTGTTTGAAAACAATCCCATGCTGATGAAAGAGGAGCAGCCACAGAGAGTCAGTATCATATCAAATCACTCCTTAAGTGAGCAAACACCTAATTTACAGCCCAGCTGCAGCCCACGGGGTACCTGTGCTGACAGGACAGTGCACAAGAGCTGTGAAGGAGCACAGAAATCCTTCAGCAGATGCATCTTCTCACAGGAATGAGTTCTACTCCCACTGCAGTTGGACAGGGACTTTATACACCTCAATTCAGCAGCTGCCAGCCAAACCTACAACCTGCTGCTCAAGAGCCACAGCCACAAATGCCCCAGAGAACTTCTGACAGTGCCCACCTGGGATGTCCCAGAGCTGGAGTAGCTTGGATTAGGCACCAATTTTCTAGCAACACAATGCTCTGTCTAAAATACCCCCAACTCCTGGTTTTAAAGGAGGCAGACACTGTTATTTAGGAGCTCCCAGGCCAGACTGTTACAGTCCCACATGCCACCTTTCAGTTCATTCACTGCCCAGTTTGCCTCATGCTCCTCGCTTCTGTCCCCCATGAGTCCCTCGAGACCCATCCACTGTCCCCAGAGCCCTCGGAGTGCACAGCCATAAATAAACATTGCTCAGACACAGGTCTGTCACTGGTGGTGGGGTGAGGGCCACGATGAACATCTCATTCCTAGTTTAATAGATGCAATGGTACCAGGCACGGCTAGCTCAGCCTGTAATTAAAATTCCAGTGCTAATCCCAAAGATACTCCCTAGGAAAAGGTGATTGAAAGCAATCCTCTTGACCATTCTGCTGGAGTTTCCTGTTTTGAGGGCAATCAAGTGGCCTCCTTGCCAATTAATTCATGGAAAGAGAGCAAGCACTTTAAAGCAACAGCAATGAAAGAGCAGCGCAATAAGGAAGTTTCCAAGCCCCACAAGCCATCGCTCTGCACCTTGCCCCGGCTGTTCCAGGCCCAACACCTGGGCAGGCCCAGGGGAATTGGTTTGTTCTGCACATCAGACACTTCACCTGCCTGCTCCGTCCCCCTGCAGCTGCCTGAGCCTCACCTGTGCCAGCCCAGGCTCCACTGCAGGGCTAAAAGCCTCAGTATTCTCTGTCAGTCAGGTCTGGTCTGCAGCATACAGGTGACTTCAACCTTTTTTCCCTTTTTTACATTTTTAGGTTTCTTTTCCTGAGCCTCATCAGCACCTTCCATGATTTAAGCCACATCACTGCTCACAACCCCCACTCCATTCACTTTCCACTAATATTACACCAAAACAAACAAGCCAAGTCACCTCGGACTGGTGTTACCTGAGCCTTCGGGCACAAGGTCCTCCTCCAGCGCTAAGTGGCCATTCCCCAGGGGTTCAGTAGCCCCAGGTGATGGTGTGACCTCGATCTTCTGAGTGCTTGGGAGGCAAAGAGTGCTCAGTGTTCCTAATACAAACTACACGCCTCAGAGGTCAGGAATAAAACTTTATTGTTTTCAAATTTCTTATCTGTGTTCAACTCACCAGTTACCTGTCAAAAGATGTTTGGCAGAAAGAGGCCAATTGCTCTTAGGTTTTTGTAACTGTAACTAGAAAGTGGCCACAGTAGGAGTGTCCCTGGAATCAACCCAGGCACCACACAGGTCTGTGGAAGGAAAGCAGAGCTTGGTGCAAACCAAAGAACACTTCCATGATCTGATCCAAAAGCTGAGAAGAGCAGCTTGGCTGGACACAGGCACCAGGTGAGCCTGGTCATTGTGAGCTGTTCCTTGCCTAAAAGGAAATGGGCTTTATGGCGAAGAGAAATCTGCCAGCCAAGACCAAATTTTCTGTAGAAATTGCAATCTGATGAATAAAGTCTTCCACCTGTACACTTCCCTTTCCCCTGTAAAATGCCCCTGGCATCCAGAGGGAATTGGCTACAACACCAGAAATTCCCAGTTTGTTTCCATGTTGCAAAAATTAAACACAAACAAGAAGTTCCTCCTCCTTCTCCTCCCACCTCTTTCCGAGCAGAGTCCTCTCTGAAGTACAGCGTCCTTCTGTACTTTAAAAACTCACAAATCAGACCAACTTGGAACAAAGTGAACATTCATAATAAAATAATGGGAATTGTTAATTCCCCCCATTCATCTGACATGCACCTTGCAAGGAAAATTCCCATTACAACAAAACTTCAATCATTCATAACAGTCCTTCTGTTTCCAACCTTAACTCCAATGCCTAAAAAAGGAGAGAAAACACCAAGTCCAGACAACCAGAACAAACTGGTGCTTCACCTGCCAGCTACAGGCTGAGTGAAAACCCACACAGTGCTGGTGGAAACTTCCAAATGCTTTATTTAGGAACAGTTCTGCCCATGTGCTATGGGATTTTTTCCTGTTGAAGTGATCACAATTATGAAATTATCTGCACTTTCAAAGTGCCCATCCCTGTGGCACCTGGGTGCGTTATAAAAAAAGCTGTCTGGCATGACAGAGATGAATTATCACTCACAAACCTACTGGTCTCCTGTTCCTTATCCCTCATTTCAGGTGTAGCTGAACTGACCAGGGACAAGAAACAAAGCAACAGATGAACTCCAGAAAAAGATCATCCTGTTTTCAGCCAGGTTTAGACCAGAGACAAAACGAACACCGAGAGACCCAACTTCCCAAGAAGAGCAAGTAGCTATTTCTAAAGCCACCCATGAAGCCACTTTCCCAGGAAAATCCTTTCAGGACTAGGTTCTACACTGTATTTAGGAATTTAACAAAGTGTGTGTATGAATAAAGAAGGGTGCTATTGGCCCAGAGTACAAATTCACCACCACAACAGGAGTAACCATCAACATTTGACATTTGCCATCCTTATTGATAAGGAAAGAGGCTCTCTTTTGTCATTTCTGAATGCTACATTCTTTAAAAATATAGAGACTTCTGGGAATTGAAAAGGAAGGAGAAGTTGCCCCCTTGGCTACTGTTCCACAGCCTTTGTGTGGGAGCCTCACCTTGCTGGTTTAGTTCTGCATCTGCTTCTGCCTCTGTTTCCCAATTACACCCCAATTTCTAGATCAAAAATCCAAATTATAGTGTCAAATAATGGGGCAGAGGGAGGAATCAAATTGTATCTATGCCCTGGTCCATAGTAAGTAGATGTGTACCAGCCCTGGACAGGCCACTGATCACAAAACTTCTCCAAGCAGAAAGGAATTTCTCTGTGCTCCAGGTTATTTTCAGCTATTTATAGTGTGTGTTTGTTTCTGAGTAATTGTTTGTCTTTAATACACTGGGAGAGAATGTGTGTGCACAGACATAAACACAGGACATAGGGGAGAAGAAGGTGAAACTTCCCTCTGTTGGTTTCAGGTGCAGATATTTGTGTCCTAGAACCTCTTGGAGCTTTTCCTTCAATACAGAATAAAACCTCTGTTCCTCTGGGGGTCCTGGTTAACTTTTGAATCCAAAAATGCCCTTTATATATCCCGTGAGGCCACTCTTGGCCTTCTGCTCCACCTTGTCCTCCAGAGGTGGGAAAGCAACATGGTTAAGGGCCAGGTCAAAGAACAAGGGTTTGCATGGAATGGGCTGGAATCCTGGTGGGAAGTGCACGAGGCTGACTTGCTTGCTGACCAGGGAAGGATCCAGGCAGAAAGTCTCAAACCGCTCTGAGAGTGGCTGCAAGAGACCGAGGCAGGGACACAAATTAAACTCCAGTCATGTCAAAAGGGTCAAAGGAGCAAAGAGGACAGAGCAGCAACTGAGACAAGGGAAGCTCAAGTTCCCTTGGGAGGCCTCTGCGGACCTTGAAAATTACTTAACCTCCTGTGAAAGCACAGCTGCAGGACCTCTGGAAAACCCTCCCATGTGCAGAAAGAAAGCCAAATAAAGCAAGCTGCCACACTGGAAGCTGCAAGCAGCCTCCAAACTCCTACCCCACTGTGTCAGGTACCTTCAGCACCAAGCCTAATAACATCTCTTAAATACACCAGTCATGACCAAACCCTGGCCAATGTGACATTTCTTGAGTTGTGAGAGACACTCAGGTAACAGGATAAAGGTGATGTTCATCAAGAGCACAGCTGGAATTTGCTGGAGCTCTTGGCTCTTACCTTGCCATCCTTGACCTGAGATGGAGACTCAGTCTCATGAGGATCATTTGCATCTGCAAAATTAAACAGAAGGGGGTAAGAATAACAGGCTTGACCTTGGTGTAGAGTAAGATTGTCTCAGGAAGCAGCTGTGCTCCAGGCTTAGCCATGATCCTTGCTCTCTGGGATGCACAAGGCAGTATTTTCAGCAGAATCAACTTGATTTCTAGAGTAAGGACCACACACACTCATCTACAGCCAACACAGCCCTGCAGTGATGGAGCTTCTCCTTCACACTGTCAAGAGAAGCTCTGGAAAGCAGCACAGACTCTGAGTGAAGCTCACAGCACAAGATGATGAGAACATCCCAGGGGGGTCTATTAAAGCAACATTAAGGCAAGAAAGGAGGCAACACACTCCTTGTCCTGGATTTCCAGCAGCAGGCACAGCAAAAACAGCAGCCCAAGAAATCGCAAAGTTCATCCATCCCCAAAAGTTCTGCTGACCAGGCTGGCACTGACAGAGAGAACATCACTGCTCTCCCTCTTCTCAGTAGTTCTCCCAGCCAGGCAAAGCTGGGATGAGTAAGGCCAAAGTGTTTGCAGCAAAAAAAAATGAAACACTCCTGTGCAGGTTCCCAAAACGGGTGCACATCCCCAGGAAGGGTTTTAACATCTCTGGGCAGGGAGCAAGATGCCAATGTCCAGTCGCTGCCTGCCTACCTGCACTACACACAACTACAGGCAGCTAGAACTGGGGGAAAAATAGTTTTCCAGAGTCTGCATGAATCAGAGTGAAGTGGAAAAACATTTGGAACTTATAAAAGCAATGAAATAGCTGCAGAGGCTTTAGTCAAGATACATTAGAGCAGAGTTCTACTAGAGCTGTGTTACTCACCTAAAATAGCTGCTGCTTGCAAGGAATATTTCTCTGCATTGACTTGAGTGATGAGATCCTGAACATCAGGCAGCTCCTAGAGCATTAAAGAAAATCATTTGAGAGCCTGAAATGTGCCAGTGTAAGAGTCAGAGCAAAGGTAAAACCAGACAAAGTAAGAACTAAGAAATTAACTCCTAGTGTTGATAAGCTTTCTCAGAAGGGGAAAAGCTACAGCGTTGCGCTTCAGGCATTACAGAAGTTGTAAAAGAGAAAATGCACATGTGAGAAAAAGTGGTAAACTGCTTTGGAGTTGGGGCAAGGCTGTCCCTCCTCCAACTGAGCAGCCAGGTGAAGCGTTCCCATGTCCCTAGAAGGTCTCTGCTATAATGAACATCATCCTTCTCCCTACTTAAACATCAGTCTTGAATTGTAATGGCCTGGCACCTAATTAACAATAAATAGTGGGACAGAGCTGTTTCATAAACTTCAGCTTCAGGACTGGGTTCATACCTTCAAGCTGTTCCTGTGAGCTCCAGCTCCCGACTGAACCTCGCGGGCGTATTTCAGCACCCTCTCGTACAACACAAGGGCTTCACTCCACTTCTTTACCAGCACATAGGACTGGGCAATGAAGAAACACCTGCAACAGTCAAAGAGTTCATTCCTGACATGTCTGTTATTCACACCTTTTGCCAACTGAAATGACTGACAACAGGAGATATCCTTAAGCAGCAGTGGGCAGTTTCCCTTTAGGAACCAAAGGATAGAGGAAACTGCATCAAAGGCCTGCACAGCACACAGAGCTTTGGAATTACAGCCTTGGAAAGTGTCCTGTGTGCTGAAGAAAACCTGGCTGTTTCTCAGTCACCTGTAAGCTTTGTACACGAGTGTCTTCAATCCAATCTCTTTCTGGAAGCTCTTGTCCTCTTCTAGGCCAGGAAGTTGTGTCAGTTCCACAAGGTTCTGTGCATAAGAGAGTCAGAATAACAAGTGCAGGCATTGCCTTTCTCTGGAATCTGCTGGTCTAAGAGAAAGCTGCCCCTTCTGACAAGTCAACAGAACACTCCCAGGGAAATAGTTTCCAGTTTTCTAATTATCAGTTTTCTAACCTTGTGATGGACTCTCATTGAAACTTGTGCAAGTTGCCCTCAGGACAGACTTCCTGACACAAACAGGAATTAGGACAAAGACTCCTTAGATTTCCCATGAACTAATCCTTTCATAAGGCACTTCCCTCTCCCATTCACATTCACCAGGCTCCCTCAGTTAACTGCAAAATTATGGGAGAAACTGAGAACCTGCTTATGAAGAACAAGTAGCTTTAGCTGCTACTTTCCCTGGCCAGCAGAAACTAAGGCAGCTCTAAGAATGCTGCACAAGAGTCAGAAAGACTGTTTTAGAAACTGTTTTAGAGTGCACAACAAAGGACACCCATTCAAGCAGCAGGTTCTGCTCACAACTAAAAGAGGTTTTTTGTGTTTCATGCAGATGTTGAACATCTTTGAGGTACCTGAAGGTACTCAGCTGCCCTTCAGACCTCATGGCATTCACTTGCACTGCTGTATTTCTACAATAACCTTTCATACCCGAGTTCCCTGGTTGGACTGGAGAGCTGGATGTGTGTTTCCAGCACTACCTGCAGGATGATGTCGTAGAGGCGGATGAGGTCCTGCGGCCGCGGCGAGCGCTTGCCGTCCTCGTCAGAGCGCTGCTGCTGCAGCAGGGCCTTCTGCAGGGACTTGGCCATGCTCTCGTTGCGCTTGATGGCCGTGGACAGCTTGATGTAGGTCAAATAACTGCCAAAAGAAAAGAGAAGAGAAATCCCATCAGCACTATCAGAGCTACTCGGACATTACTCTGTGTTCTGAACTGGTGAGAGTCTGGAGTAAAATGTTTACAAAGCTGCCGGAATCAGATCCTTATCTGGACAGTCATCCTTTGGGACCCCAGAGGCCCAGAACAAAAAACCCATAAAACAAACCAAACAAAAATAAAATCTTGACATAAGAACACGGTTTCTTCACACTAGCACTGGCAGCAGTGTTTGCCTATTACCTGTGTAAGTACTGGATGTTGGACACCTTCCCAGAATCATTTTCCAGAGCATGTTCTCGCTGCTTCTGTGGGCAATGGAGACAGAACACTGCATGATTTACTTAAAACTGGCAGCCAAGGGACAAAAAACCACAGAACAACTCAAGGTTTGGGTAAACCATGGAAGCTGTAACAGACTTCTAGGCAAGAGAGGGAGGGCTTCTCCACTGCTATTCCTCCACTCCAGTTCTGAAGAGAATAAATTCAAATTTTGCAGCTCTTTATTGAAGAAATCCCAGCAAATTTAACACTAAATCAGCCCCAAGGAAACACTGTGTCACTGGAAGTAGAAACTGACGTTTGCTGCTTACCTGGTCTGGTTTCAGTTCTTCCCGAACAGCCTGAATGGCATCTCTGCACTCACTGAGTAAAGACTCAAACAAACGTTCCTTTGTCTCCTCATTTTCTGCCTAAGAGCAAAGGAGATTCAAGACAGATTAGAAATCAGAAATTTTTGTATGATGCATGAATTAACTGAAGAGATTAAACAAAGTTTCTCCCAAATTATGTCTTTAAGGTCCATGGGTAGTTAGTACTCCAATCTGTGCCTGCCTGCAACACATTCTTGGGGGAAATCTGCCAGAAGTGGTGGGGAATGGGGCCAGTGCTGAGAATTTAGCAGCAGTGAAGGCCTAGCAGACACAGCTCATGGCCTCCTTCCTTCCTAGCAACTCCCTTCCCTTCCTGGATGGCACCTGCACTGCTCCCTGAGCTGAGGCTGGACTGCACTGTGGGAAAGGCCCAGCAACAGAATAGCTGAGCACTCCTGAACTGGCAAACTACCAATGCAGACAGCTCTTGTTATGCTGATTTGATTTTTCCCGTGTGGTAAGAACATGCAGATGATTATCTTTCCTCCACTCCCACTCTAGCAATGCTCACAGTGGCAATAACTTGCTTGTTTGAAGCATTTTTTACAGTAACCCTATATTTTAGCAGCAGGAGTGACCGAGTGCTTTTCTGCTGTCGCCATAAGTTTTGTTAAAAAAAAGTGAAGCAGCTTTTGGCCTTCTGCCCCAAAACCAGAACTTGAAAACAACGTTTAAAAAACCAAGTTGAAGCCTGATCTCTGCCTAATTTACTGGCATATCGTGTACCCAATTAAACAAGCTCCCAAACGCAAACTCAGCCTTCATTCAGATGCTGAGAAGGAAACCAGGTGGGAATTGCAAGACTCTCGCTGATTCAGTAAGAAAAAACTACTCAGAAGCAAACCTCAACCTCAGGGACTGAGGAGGATTCAAGAGCACCAGCACCATGTTCTACCACTCCCATGTCATGTGACAGTGTAAGATGAGCTTTGCTGCAATAAATTTGCAATTGTCAAAATGAATAAAAAACTGTCTGAAAACACACTCGTTTATCTTCTGTACAGCTCTACAGCCTCTGCCTCTCCACTTCCCACGTTTACAAACCCAATCAGGAATGTTATTTTTACTCCCTCACAAAGTCTCAGGTATCCTGTGATGAAGGTGGTTTTTGGGTTTGGGGTTTTTTTTGGTTTTAATTTAAGATTTGCTGCGAGAATTTTTAAGGTGGGACTGACTCCTGAGAATAACCAGAGACGAGTCTGACTGCATTCTCAACCTCACCCAGAGCAGCATGGCAATTTCACTGTAAGCACAAAAATGAAAACAGACATGGCCAGATCATCATTCAGGCACAAACAGGGCAAGGGCTGGGCCCTGCAATGAAACAAAGGTTTTCCTCTCCAAGCAAAAACTCCTTAAGCTGATTCTATGCATAAATACACATGTTCTGATTTGGGAGATATCAGATCATAGAGCTGAGACACAAGTGCTGCAGCTGGTGATTCCACTGTCCTGACAGAACTGCACAGGTTCACCTCAGAGGATTCACGGAAATCAATCCCACTGAACCCAATTCCAGAAGTGTGGAGTGCTCAGCTGTCAGTTTTCCTTTGGTCTAAACCACTGTGTAACAGCTCTGACAGTTACTACCACCCATTTTTGCTGCAATTTAGAGACGAGCACAGAATCCTTGAGGCAATACCAGGCAGGAGCATACCTGTGTCATGCTGCCCTGCAGCCTTGTCACTTCTACCTGGTGAGAGCCAATGGGCCCTCAAAGTCACGCCTTCAAATCTACACAAGGACTGACTTAAGCAATTTTAAACCTGGATTCCCGTTTCAGCTTGGGAAAGATTATTTGTTCTGTTCCTCCCATTACCAATAAGGCACTAAAGGCAATAGTATAATTGCACTGGGAGACTCCATTTTTACACAAAGCAGACTGGTTTTACTTCTAATTAAACCCTGCAGAGCACTACTGTTATGTCAGGGTTTCAGCTCAGTGAAGATGAGCAGAAAGGTGCCAAAGATCCCAGGAAGCACAATTCATTCAGCTGAAGCTGGACTGCCCATCACAGCTGACACAACTACAGAACTGCTGCCAAAAGGCAAGTTTTAGCCCTCTGGGAATGTAAATAGTGCTGCTGCATGCTCAGCTCTCACCAGTCCACTCAACTCCTCTGTTTAGTCAGAGCTTCCCAGGAATGCAAAGCAAGAGAACAAATTCCAGCTGTTCTGCCACTGCTTTAGAGAGCAATTAAACTGAAAAAGTCCAACTGTCAGCTGCCAGGATGGAAGTTAAACGAGGGAACACTGAACTCTGAGCTGTACTTCCCCCTGCTGGCCACACTTACTGCTTTCTGAAACCAAATCCATTCAGCAACATCCAATTCCTAACAGTATGGCAGGAGTGGGTAACACTCAGGTTTCCCACCCAGCCACATCCTGTTTATCCTAATCACACTCCTCTTACCACTACCCCTTGCTCTGGTCTTACCCCTCTGTAAGGTTTTTGGTTTATCATTTATATTTTTATTTATCATCATTACTCTCTTCATGATAAAAGGTTTTTAATGCTGCAAAAATCCCATTTTTAGTGGCAACAGTTGTTACTGAAGATCCTTTCACTGCCTTTTCAAACTCTGAGTGTGTATGCAGCCACTGAAAAGCAGGATACCCCATTCGGTCCCCATTTCCAGGGAAAAAACTACCTGTGGAAAACTTGACTACAATACTAAAGACATGCAGAGTATGTGCCACTGCCAAGTTCCAGCGAATTGGACTTCGATGATCCTTGTCCTTTCCAACTCAGGATATTCTATGATTATATGAAGTGCTTCAGAACCATTAAATGTGAAATTAATTTACATCCTGACATTTATTAATCCACTTCCTGCTTTTGAAGATTTCCATAACGCAATAAGAGAATGGAATAACTCACATGGCACCTGCTACACCTGGCAAATGGCTGAAAAAACCATGGTCAATACATATCTTTTTTATTTTGGCTACTCTGAAGTTGGAGCATTTGAGCAAGATGCTTAAAGAAATTAGAAGAGTAATTTGAAACCTGTTAACTCTTAAAAATGTAACCTTCATTTCCAAGTGATGTACCAATAATAATGGTTATCTCCTGCTGCTGAAAGGCAGCACAGAATGTTCCAAGGAGCAGGAATACTCAGAACAGATCTCCCAGACTACACCACTCAGCACACTGTGAGAGCTATCCCCAGCTGACACTTCAGCTTTGGGTTATAACCAGTATTCTCACTTTTACCTTTCACCTTCCAGCCCCAAGTTTGAAAAAGAAGATTACTCAAAAGCTTTTAGTTCGGGTACCAGGTATTGCACAGAGGGAAGGAGGATGGTTACAAGGGCAGCATGGAGAGGGCTGCTGGGTTACCTGAGCAATCGCTGCCTCGTTGTCAGCCAGCCCCAGCAGGAAGATCCTCACTTTGTCAATCTTCACTGGGACAGTTCTCCCTCTCCACTCCACCTCGCTCATCGTGGCTGCCTGCTTTGCCCGAGTCTGGGTGATCAGTGCCTGCACAGAACGCACTGAGCTTAGGAGCCTGAGCTCACAGGGATGCAAAACTGAACCTCCTGAATTCATCTTAGACTTGACTATTTTGAAATCCAAGGGCTTTTTGGGAAAGTGTTGCTTCCCACGGAGCCTAGGCTTGCTTGCTCACTTCTGTTCTATTGTAGCTCTTGAATGGTTTGCTGCAGCAATATTCATGCTCAGCACAGTGATACTGAATATTTCAAGTTAAAGCATGCAAATAAATTACCTCCAGTTTTTCTGCAAGAAGACCTTCAGTGCCACCAGACCTCAGTCTCATCTGCATCAACTCATTCATGGCAGATTGGTCACCTGAAAGAATCAACAAATGGAGATCACATTTCCATTTTACTTCAAAATTATTTTCATACACAAAACCTAATCATTAGAGTTTATACTGTCAATTTAGGGACAAACTTGCAATTTCATTCTGACTTCACAGGCAAGCTACCACAAACTGTTAATCTCTTTCTACACAAAACCACAGGTGCTGTGGTGAAATGAGGCCCTTTCTCCATTGCTAAACTGTCCCAGAATAAGTGCGGAATTTACCCAAAATACAATGGCCTCAGCGTCACTTAGACCAGGATTTAACTAAATCAATATTGCCTTCCTGTGAACAGATGAGGCCCCCCCTTCCCTCACCAATGTTGTAGGCACAGTAGCGGATGTTGGGCGAGATCTCCTCCACACGCTGGTTGTACAGCACAGCTTGTTCTTCTGTGAAAGCATTGGCTAGCTTTTCATAGATGGTCCTACAGCAAAGGACAAATGTTAACACTGCAGTGTGTGTCACCTGTGAGCTGCTATCCTAAGGGAACAGTTTGTGTCTCTGCTCTGGAGGACGCTATTTCTTCAGTAGCACCTCCCAGGTAAGCACAATTAACTAAACAACTCACAGAGATGCTGTACATAACTAAAGTGATCCAACACTATTTACTGAACGAAGCTGGTGAAGTGAAGGACTCACTTGCATTTGTTGAAAGCCTCCATTGCTGCCTTCCACTCCTGGTGCTCAAAGCGAAGCATCCCGGTGAGATAAGCCATGTATGCCTGCACACAGAGCGAGGGCAAGGTCATTCTCCCACCATCAACAGCCTACTTAGTGCCACCTTTAGCATGAAGGCTGCTGTGACTCCTGCAGGGAGTGACTAAGCTTCGCCCTTTTCATTCGGGCTTCCCACAGAAGACAACTGATTTGATTTGGATGACACGTTACGGCTACCTACCTTTTCTCCTTTAACACTCTGCTACATTTCTAAGGAACCACAGAATCATAAAACAGAATCACAGAATGGAATCCCTAAATGGAATGGGCTGGAAGGAAGCTTAAAGATTATCTAGTTCTAACCCCCCTGCCATGGACAGGGACATCTTTCACTAGACAAGGTTGCTCAAAAATTAAAGCAAAGATATTTCTTGCTTGTTATGCAATGGCCCACTGATGTCACAAAACTTCTTTTCCCAGCAATATGCTATACAATGGCAGTTTAATTAACTGAGTGCAGCACTGCAGGCCCTTGTTCAAAGAGGTCACAACAGTTGTTTGCTGTTTTCCAGGAAGTGAACCCCCAAATCTTGTGCTCTAGGTGGCTACTTCAGCACATTTAACAAAAAGGTAACAGTAGATAAACAGTTTCTTAGGCTGTGTTGCACCATCTTAGTCGCCCTCAATTCAATACTTTTATTATCTATTGAGAGACAGTAATTATTTCTTCACCCCAATCCAAAGGTTTCTTGTTCATCCTTTGCTGTACAACAAGATGAAAGTTTCAGTGGTTACCTGAGCTTCCAGCTTTGTCTTGGCATCCACCCTGTTGCTCTCACAGAGCCTCTCCAGCTCCTCGGCGTGTTTCACGGCCTTGCGCAGCCGCGACAGCAAATGGAAGCGCTTGCGGGGCTCCGTGTTGGCCTCCTGCTTCAGCTGCATGGCATAGCTCCAGGCCCTCTCTGCATCCATCAGGATCAGCAGCAAATACCTGCAGGGCACAGGAGGATCCATGGGAGAATAATGACACTCAGACAAGAGCTGCATCACCACCAGTTCTTTGCCATTTCGTCTGCAAAGTTCGGTAGCAGAAGTTCAGCTTGGTTAGTAAGAGGCAGGTGCTTTTACTTCTTAACATTCTAAGCACACAGAGTCTTGTTATTCCTAACTGGTTTCTGCTGTGTTTTTCACTCAGAAGTGTCATTACCCCACTGAGGAAGAGAATTTGGTATCATTCTGTAGCACCACAGATACTGCAAAGCCAAAGGATTTATCATTTTAGGCCACTCTTCAAACCGGTTCCATATGTTCTTAACAACACGGGTGAATGCAGCATCATGTGTTGTTTACCCACAAGAAAAGGTGGGACAGGAGACATTTGAAGTGTTCCTAAAAGATGGGAAGTGAGCTCAAAATCCTGGCTATTCTCCACACATTCTGTCAAGTTTAGAAGATTTAAGTAAAAGCTACAATGCAATATTTCTGTTTAAAGGGAAGGGATTGCATCTCCAATCACAACCTTGCTGCCTACATTATTGACATTACCAGCACTCCCATGGCTATCTTGCAACAGGCCTGAATAAGGATTTCCTCTTTAATGTCATAGGAATTTAGCGATTATCACACTGGTTGAAGCTGGATCTGCGCAGTGTCTCCTGCACCTGCACTACAGCCTGAACTTTTATTAGTATCAACAACACACATCTCTGAAAAGGAATGTTTTGGATGATATTGCACAGAACAGTTTTCCACCTGAAACAGAAATTACTGAAAGAAACTCTTCAGTAACATACTGAATTCTCAATTCCATCTAGTCCTTGTACCTGTTGTCTGAGAGAATCTCTTCAGTTACTTTCTTCCCAGTGAACTTGTGCCTGTTGCCCATCTTGAAGTTGAGAGTTTTGCGGAGCCGCCTCAGCCTGCGGGAGCAATAACCCCTAAAGAAAAGACAACTGCAGTCAGTTTGGCCAAAGGACAACTTTGCTTCTGTTTACTGCTCTATCCAAACAGAAAAAAAAAGACTAAAGGTTGTGCCAGGCAATGTTTTAACAATTAAAACTCCATGTGTGACATATGGCAGCTCTAAAACTATCAGTAAAGCAGCAATTACTAGAAAACAAGGTAAGAAGACACGTAGTTATTCATGATCTTGAAAAATCAGGGTGATGTTCTCATTACTAACTGCTTTATGTGTGTTTATTGAACACTGAGCTCTGGAGGGTACAGTGACTACCAGGAAGGTGTGAACTCAAGCTCCTGTGTGGGTAGTGGAGATGCAAGAGCACAGTACAGCCACGGGAGATCAGCACATATGGCCTCAGGTGGAACAGCCTGTCAGGAGTATTCACCTGGCAGATGGGTTTTGCTGCCTGCCACAGAGGGGTTACATTTTAAATGAAGTGAAGCCAAGCCCCAGGAGCAGCTCCTGACACTCACCTGTACCTCTGGAAGTCCCCATGCCTCAGGCCGTGCTGCTGCTGCGACTCCTTCACGATCTGCAGGACTGCAACTCGCGTTAAGGCACACTCACAGTGCAGCTGGCACCAGCTCCTCCTTCCACCCCAAAATAACAGCAGGGAACCCCAGAGATCCCATTAAACAAATGCAATTCGAACACTGGGGCACCCCAAAACCTCCTAAAAACAGAGAGCTGAGGGAGCTGATGGGTCTAAAGCACCTCATGAGTCCATGGCTCACTCCAGAGCTCCTGACTGTCAGCAGAGACCAAGACAAACCTCAAGCACCTCCTACCCATCCACGGGAGTGCTGCTGTCACCAGAGCTCATTCTGGGACAAGCAGCTGTGCCAATAGACCCATCCAGGGTAACACAGACACCTGACTGCCCCAGCCTGGCTACAGGACCTCCCCAGCCATGCTCATGGCACAGTTCTACTGGCAGAACTGAGGCAGAGAGAAGCTTTCCTGCCCTGAAGCGTCCCCTCTCCCAGGAAAAGGATAAAAACAGCCTGAACAGAATCATTGCTGCCTCCCCAGCACAGCTTCCACAGAGTGCCTTCTGAGCACAGAACCTCATAAAAGAGATTTTGGACATAACTCAGGGGGCTGATTTTCTCCATTTTTCAGCACATTTCTAGTCCTGCTGCACGTTGCTGTAACAAATATCTGTGACACAAAGCACTGCCCTGTGGCCTGGGACAGCACCACTCCATCGTTTCCATCCAGTCTCTGCATCCTACAGTGTATTTGTAGGTTTCCTGCACTTTCTTTATTCCATCAGTTATTCCTAACAAATAAAATCATGCCACATTCCAGTAAATCTGACGTTTTTCATTCAGTTTACAAGGCAGGTTATTTTGTGAAATAAAATCTCAACACAAACAAGAAATCTCTGTGCTATTTATATTCACATCCTAAAATTTCCCTTTTAAGATGTGTCAAGAAGCCTTAAAAAAAAAAAAAAACCACAACACAAAACCAGACTGTACAACAACCCCAAGAAAAGAAACATTATTACTATACCTAAAGAAACCACCAAACATTTAAAGTTTAAAATGCCAGGTGTCTATCAAGGTGTTTTCTTGGAACTACACCTAAAAGAAAGTCTCTGAAGTATTAAAAACCTGCACCAGTTGTTATTACACTGAATTATTCTGTATTTGCAGAACAACCAAGTCGATATGCAGTGTCTCAACTCAGTCCACCTCATCCCTGTTGTCTACCCAAGATTTTTTTTAGGACTCTCCTTTATCCTGCACAGTCACTTGCTGAATTCACAGCCCATGAATTTTTTTTAAATTTTTCATTGACTTAGACATTCCCAGCATTACCAGGGCAATTGCCATGTCTGCATCTTACTCAACAGCTCCTGACTGCACAACACCTGCCATATGCCACGTGGAAAACTGCAACCTGATTTCCCTCGGGTTTCCCTCTGACCCAGAACATAAAACTCAGCTCCACCACAGCTGTGCAGCTGGACTGGTTTCACATCGAAGTTTCACCTACAAAAACTCCACGAGCTTTACACGCCGAGATTTTAGAAGCACTAAATCTGCAGGAGCCAGTCTGCCACCTCAGCAAACGTGTTAAAGACTTTTTTACCTATTACTGCTCACTTCAAGCTGCAGTATCACCACGAGTAGCTCACGATACTGCTCTTATCCTAAAGCACAGAGGCCAGCACACAACTCTGCTGTGGAGACTGACGCCAGCTGTCACGCGGTTCAGAAGGAGAAGCAGCACAGGTAATTCCATAACTCGGGAAAGCCAGGCTGACCCGTTTTATCCAAACCCTCACGCAGGCCCAGGCCAGCACTGCCCGCATCGCCGGGGTGGCCCTGCACGGCGCCCGAGGCCGGAGCAGGGGAAGTCCCCGCCGCCCGCCGTCCCTGCCCGCCCGGGCCCTGCNCCCCCAAATCAGCCCCCAGGGTCATCCCCCCACCCTGCCCCAGGCTGGCCCCGCACCTGGCCGTGCCGTTCCTGCTGTGGGGGAGCCTCTCCATCCATCCCTTTGCACCTTCCTGGGACACCTGCGAACCGCTGCTCTGGGCAGCCCTTCCGGGGAGGGGATTTAAATTCCCCCAGGCCAAGCATTAAAAACCTCCCCCCTCCAGCCGGGGCTGTGCACCTGAAAAAAGAAGAGACTCTGCTGGCATCTCACCTAATCCTGGAGTGATTTCATGGTGTAAGCACTTCAGACCGGGTTCTTTTGCACGTGGGGTTTAATACCTCATTCGCGACAAATACCAAACTTATTTCAGCACCTAATCGTAATATTTACATAAACATAGCCCTTATAAGTACGAACTGCTCCAGGAGCTGCTCCCGCCAGGCTCATGCCCCCAGACTCATCTTTGCCAGCCCTGGGCTCTGCCTGCCTGGCTGCACTTTGCTGTCACACTACAAGAAGCAATTTGGCTCCTCTCCCCTCCCAAATTCTCAGCTGTGATCTGTTATTCCTGATTTCAAAGTTCTCCTTTCCTCTCATAGACAGGAAAGCTCAAAGGGAAAAAAATATATATATAAATATCAACCGTGTCCTCAGGTTGCAGCTTGCTGTGGCAACTCTTTTAAGCTGTTCCTGTCTGCTCCGAGCTCCAAATGCATCTCCCAGCGATTCATTCCCCATCTGAACCAAACTGTGCTCCAGGATGATGCTGAACTAAGCAGGCACAGCAGTTAAAGCCTATTTTACAAACAACAGCTCCTCTCTTGCGTTCTGGTGATTCAGACAGACTTGAGTTAGGCTGGCACGGCGGCACCCGCACTCAGGTCCCCAAAAAAACCACCCCAAAGGACCTATTCCAGTGTCAGGACAGCCACCAGCTGTGGCACAGGCACATTTCTGCCACACCACCTTTCTTGTACACTGGCGCAAAGCTTTGCTGCTCCTCGGGATTCCTCTGGAATCTGGAAAAGGGAGGATAAAACCATCAGCCGCTGGCTGGGTGCGTGTATTCCTCCTGCAAGGCTGGCTCTGCTCTCCCCCAGGGCGGAGGGACAGGAGGACCACACAAACCTGCAGCTCCACACGGAGCAGAGCCTTGAGGGGAGCCTTGCCGCGAGGCTGAGCTGCCTTTGGTGTCACGGGGATTGCTGCAGAGAATAAATTCACAGAGTCACGGGCTGCAGGCACTCACATCCCTCTGCCGGCCAGCCCTGCAGCCTGCGAGGGCCGGGAGCCCCACAATGTGCCTTTTCCTATGGATTTTGGCCAGAGGATCTTGCTTTTGGGGATCTGGATCATTCGCCTGTACCCCTGCCGAAATAACCCATCTATGTCTCAGGGCAAGAATTTATTTTGCTGCTATTTATTTTTATCCTGCTACTTGGGAGTTTCACTGATATTTGGGGAGAAACTGAGTGTTTTCCCTCTGTTTTTTCCCCTTTTATCTCACTCTACAGCGTAAGGGTGGACCCGGCCTCTCTGCAGGCTGACCAAAGCTCCACCAGTGCCATCATCCAAACGCCGGTGCCCTGCGGTATCTGAGGACACGGGGCAGGTCCCTCAGGGTGAAACCTCCCTGGAACTGGGGCAATTCCCACAGGGTAAAACCTCCCTGCGGCCAGGCTTTCCCCACGAGCTGTCCCAGCAACCTCCGTGGTCGTGGCCGGGGATGTGGCACAGGAGTGGCTCCCTGAGGGCAGGTGGCCAGTCTGGGCTCAGGAGTGGGAGGCAGAGCTGTGCTCTGTGCATCAGCAGCTCCTTGAGCCCTGCGAGGTGGCCGGTTTCCCGCTGTGCTGCTCCTAACTGCCTGCTTTTCCCCTGTGGGATGTCATCGGGAGCACGGAGTGTCCTCACACCGAAGTGGTCTGTCCACTTCCCCACGTACCTCGTCCAAACGGGAGCTGGTTTCGTGGGGCTCCTCGTGGGCAGCTGAGGGTGAAAAGCGCTCCGTGTCCTGTGGTGGCAATGTCGCAGGGCTGTGAGTGTCCCCAGAGCTCCCAGCACGGCAGGCTCAGCTCTGAACGCCCATTAAGAGAACTGAGAAGCTGTGGAGTGAGTTAGTTACAGGAGTAATCGATGCATTAAATAGTTCTCTCTCCTCAGGAGCAAAGCAAGGCAGCCTGCGGTGGGGGCAGACGAAGAGTCCTTGGAGAGCTGAATGCACCGGCCGGTCCCAAGACTTCCATCTGCGCAGGAACAAAAAAGACAATTTTGCAGGAAAAGAAGACAGAGCATGAAAAAGACTTGTTCTCGCTGCAGTGAATCACGCTGCTCTCCCAGCCGTGGGGAGAAACACAGTTTCTCCTGAAAACCGGGGCTCACCTCGGGTGTTTTGGTGCAATGTGGACACATTCGCAGTCAGAGGACCCCCATTCCTAAAAACCAGCCCTGCAGCCCCTGGGGCTGAACAAACCCTCTTCCAGTGGCTACTGAAGGGGGAGGCGATAAGAAAACCCCCGCAAGTGAGGCCACGCAGACTCCTCACTTTGGGTGTCCAGCTCCCTTTTGGATGCCCAGCTCCCTTTTGGGTGCTCAGCCCGGCTGCCCCAGCCCCTCCCGGGGTATAACAGCACTGACTGACATTTTATCCCATCCCAGGGCAAAGCGGGGTCGGGATCCCCTCCCCGGGGCGCGATGCGCGGGGTCGGGCGGGAGCCGCGCCCCGGAGCCCCCCGGGCCCCCCCGCTCCCGGAGGAGGTGAAGGGCGCCCGGCTCCCCCGCGTCTCCCCCGCCGGCTCCCCGTGCGCCCCGGCGGGACCCCCGCACGCTCCCCATGCACCCCCTTTCCCGTGCGATCCCTGTTGCACTCCCCACTGCACCTCTTTTCCTGTCCACCCCTTTCCTGTGCAGCCCTGGTGCGCTCCTCACTGACCTTTCCCTCCACCCCCTTTTCCTTTTCCTCCCTTCTGTGCTCCCCAGCGTGCTCTCTGTGCACCCCCTTTCCCGTGCGATCCCTGTTGCACTCCCCACTGCACCTCTTTTCCTGTCCACCCCTTTCCTGTGCAGCCCTGGTGCGCTCCTCACTGACCTTTCCCTCCACCCCCTTTTCCTTTTCCTCCCTTCTGTGCTCCCCAGCGTGCTCTTCCTGCACCCCCTTTCCCGTGCAATCCCTGGTGCGCTCCTCACTGATCTCTCTGTGCACCTCCCCACCCTGTGTGCCCCCCCGGTGCCTTCTCCGCGCACGCTCCCCCACCCAGCCCCTGTCCGTGCCCTCCCAGCCATGAACGGCTCGCTGGCGGGCTCCGGGGCGGGCTGGCAGCCCGAGTCCGTGATCATCCCACTCGTGTACCTCGTCATCTTCCTCGTGGGCACGGTGGGCAACAGCCTGGTCCTGGCCGTGCTGCTGCGCAACGGGCAGGTGAAGAACACAACCAACCTCTTCATCCTCAACCTGGGGGTGGCTGACCTCTGCTTCATCCTCTTCTGCGTCCCCTTCCAAGCCACCATCTACACCCTGGAGGGATGGGTGTTCGGGCCCTTCATGTGCAAGGCCGTCCACTTCTTCATCTACCTCACCATGTATGCCAGCAGCTTCACCCTGGCCACCGTCTCCCTCGACAGGTAGGAAAACGAACGGGGGTTCCCTTCACCCTGAGGTTCCCCTTCCTCTGGATCCCACCTGGGCAGAGAGGGGACAAAATCCCCTGGAGCTAAATCCTGATTGCTGCGATCTCCCGGGGCTCCTGGGGGAATCAAGGAGCATTTCCCAGTTGATGTGTGCAAGGAAGTGCAACCACCCAGTATGAGGTCCTGCAGAGGGCTGGATGGGGAGCCCTGGCCCCAGTGCCCAGCTGGAGGAAGATTTCAGACCCAGAAGCTGTAGGGCTGGGATTTGTCCACAGGCTCTGGCAGTGAAGTGGGGATGGAAAATGAGAGAGAAGCAAAGCTCAGTCCCTGCGCAGCTCTGGTTCTTCCTGGGTTGCACAGAGAGAGCCCCTGCCCTCCCAACAGCCCCCAGCAAAGCAGGCAGACCTTGAGGAGGAAAAAACACTGTGATGTTTGAGCTGAGACACTGATTTTCCCACTCTCCCCTTCTATTAGCAAACAGCCCCTTTCTGTCCCAGTGCTGTCCCTTTTCCCAGTGATTATCCCAGCCTGTTCCAGGGCGGGTTTTGCTGGGAAGCCTGTTGCTCCTGCCTGTGCTTTACCTCAGTCCCTGCCTCTGCAAGGCCGGTGAGTTATGACCCTGCAGCAAGGGAGAGGCTGCAAGCTCCTGGTGCTGCTCCGCTCAGTGTCCAAAACCTGCGAGACGGGATGTGGAAAGTCCATATGCCAGTCCCCTGGGTGGCCCTGGAGCCAGGCTGGATGCGTCCTGCCATCCCAGCACAGCACTGCACTGGCTGCACCCCCAGGAGCTAAAACACATCCAGGGACTGCCTCTCTCCCTGGACCCCACGGAGCAGGAGGGAACAGACATGTTGAGCAAGGGAGGGATTGCACAAGCCTCAAATCAATTAAGGGACCAGCTAATTACAGAACTGATAAGGGGAGATGTGCTCTCATGTGTGCCAGTACGAGGAATGCTGTGTCTGGGGATCCCGGGGACTTGATCCTGCCTTTGTATCCTCACTGCTCCAATCACTTGTGCCAGACAGTGATGATCAAGTGAGGGTGTGCTGGATTAGGGGAGGGACAGAATGGGACCATCCCCATTGTCCCCACAACCACTGCTAGGAGCAGAGGGTGATGGGATGGGGTCAGGGACAGAATCTTCCTCAATCCTCTGTGCTGCACAGGGTCCCTAAGAAGCACCAGGGAATCAGCTGTGTGACTAATTGCCCTGGAAAGCTCAAACCCATCATTTCTGCCCTCTCTCCAATCTGCTCCCGGAGGTGCTCTCTCTGTGCCCGCCCCAGGACTGCAGCTGTGTCCCTCTCCCTTTCCTGTGCAGGTATTTGGCCATACGATACCCCCTGCACTCCAGGGAGCTGAGGACGCCCAGGAACGCCCTCCTGGCCATCTGCCTCATCTGGGGGCTCTCCTTCATCTTCTCGGGCCCTTACCTCAGCTACTACCAGGAGTTCCAGCTGGCCAACCTGACCGTCTGCCACCCCATCTGGGAGATCTCCCAGCGCAAGGTCATGGACATCTGCACCTTCATCTTCAGCTACATCATCCCCGTGCTCATCCTGAGCCTCATTTACATGCGGACTATTCGCTACCTGTGGCGGTCTGTGGACCCTCTCCAAGACATGTCGGAGTCCAGGAAGGCCAAGAGGAAGGTCACCAGGATGATCATCATTGTCGCCATCCTGTTCTGCCTCTGCTGGCTGCCCCATCACCTGGTCATCCTCTGTGTGTGGTTCGGGTACTTCCCCCTCAACCACTCCACATATGTGCTCCGCATCCTCTCACATGTCATCTCCTACGCCAACTCCTGCGTGAACCCCATCGTCTACGCCCTGGTCTCCAAACACTTCCGCAAGGGCTTCAAGAAGATCTTCAGCTGCCTCCTGCACAAGAAGGCAGCGCACAAGGTGCACGTGGCCCAGGCTGCCAACACGGTCAGCACGCTGGAGGCAGAGCTCAGCGAGGTGACCCAGCTGAGCGAAGCCCTGCCCAGCTGCTCCGCTGCGCGCTGCAGGGTCCCCACACAGCCCTGGGGGGAGGCAGAGCTGGTGGGACAGCAGCAGAGAGCAGATGGCTCCTCTGTCACCTTCAGTGTCAGCTAGCAAAGCTTCCTCCCACCCCACAGCTTTGCAGTCTCCTGCAGCATCACAGGCCTGGGGCCGGGCTATGTTTTGGGTTGAAATGTGTCCAGTTAAACCGTTTTCATTTAAATGCATCCAGATGTCATACCAGTGATGCTGCTGATACAGACTCAGCCAAGAACCAGCCAAGGACAGGATTTGCTTCCACCAAGCACTTGCTGAGAGCAGAGAGATGAAACCCAAAAATCAACTGCCATGTATAAACGCCCATTCTTCTGTCATGGACGGACTTACTCCCCGTTGCATCTACACCCGGAGCCTGGGGAAAGCTCTGGTCCCTCCAACCAGCACAGCATCTGGAGTTAGTGGGTGCACTTTCAGGGACATTTGGAAAGTTTTGGTTTGTTTGTGTCCTGGTTCAGGAGCTGCATCCCAGGGCAGCTCTGGACACAAACCCAGCTCAGGCAGGAAAACTCATGAGCAAACCACAGAAGGTCACCAAGGACCGGCAAGAAGGGAGGTTGTTTGCTTGGGAAGCACAGCCATGGACCACAGCCCCGTGGTAGGGGAAGGATTTTAATGCCTTTGGACAGCCTGGGGACAGCTCAGCATCTCAACCAGACGAGGTGCTCGTGGAGACCAGCAGGGCACTGACAGTGCTTCCCTGGGCGGGACAGCCAGGCTGCGTGGAGAGCTGGGGGTGCCCAGCAAGCCAGGGAAGCCTCAATAAAGCCCCTCCATCCCACCTGCCGTGTCCAGCTCCCTTGGGAAGCCCCACAGCTGCAGCGGAGGAGAGGCGGGTGCTGGGGGTGGTGGGACCTGCTGGGTGCAGGGAAGCTGAGGGGGGATGGAGGATGTGGGTGATGTCCCAGCACATCCCTGGAGGGGCGGCACCGCGGCACAGGAATGTCACTGCAGCCGCTGAGTGCAGCTGTACCTGCCCACAAGAGGCTGCTGTGTTTCACACCCTCACTTCGTAACCCTGCAAAGGCTCCAACAGGTGCCTGAGCCCTGTGACTGCCACCAGCCAAGGGCTTTAAGTGAAGATCTTTCTTTTCTTTACCAGAAGAGCATCCCTGGACTAGGATCAGTTCACCCTTTTGAAAACCCCGTGGCAAGAGCACAGCCAGAGGTGGTGGTAAAAGTCCCAGGGAGCTGGGATGAGCTGTGCTGTGCATCCCTGCAATTCCCAGCTGTGTAGCCCAAGAGCCCCCACGAAGGTCAGGTCTCTATAAACTTCCAGAGGCTCTAAGTCTGTCTGCACAGATTTCACTGTTGTGAATCCCCACGACAGAGCTCCCCAGGATTGGGATGGATATTTCTGTCCAGGACCCTGGCTCTCCCTGGGGTTCTGGTCCTGACACAGCCCTCCTCCATCCAGCCCGTGTTGGCCTTTTTTCTTGAGAGGCTTTTGACTGTAAAACATTTCTTTTCCCCTGCTGAGTGTTATTATAACCAGATCTTCCTCTCCGTGGGGAGAGGGCGTAAATCGGCCACCTCCTCCTATCAGTAATGGTGATATTTAGTCTAGTCCTGTTCCCAGCGTAAGTCACAGAGAGCAGTGTATAAACAGCTCCATTTATTACATCTGCATTTATCTCCTCCCTCAACCCTTCACAGCCAGGGAAAACATTGAATCAGCTGCACAAACACAGCTAAAAGCCTTATCTTCCTCCTGCCCTCATCTACCCCTGCTCAGAGAACTGCAGGATGTGGCTCCAATGGATCCCACACACACCAAGGGGTTCAATCCACTCTCCTGGACAGTTATCAGCTCACCTTGGGGATGGAGATGGAGATCTTGTCCCACCACCTCTGCACTGCCCAAGGGCACAGGTCCCTGTGCTGGCATGGCAGGGGGTGCAGTGTCCCCTGTCCCTTCACGGCATCAGAGGAGACACTGACTCTGCTCCCCCATCCATCCCACCCCAGCCCTTCCGACAGCCTCCCAGGCCCATGGCTGACCCTGCCCTACCCTGCTGACTGCTCTAGAGCTGCCCAGCCACCCCATGACCACTTCGAAGATACATCCCAGGACACCCTTAACTCCGCTCCCAGCCCAAAGCATCACCGTGGCCCCTCTCCCAGGCCATGGGCACCGCTGGCATCTGCTTGTTTCTGGTCACTGTTCAGCAATGAGGTCCCAAAGGGACAGCGGGCTGAGGGCAGGCTCTGCACAGCTCCCAGCTGGGGGGGCTGCACCTCACTGCTGCCTCCAGCACCCCAAAATCCCCTCTGACATGCACCATGGCTCACATGGCTGCTCTCACCCTCTCCAGGAGCAGAGAGGGGCTTGGTGGTGGTCAGACAGCAAGGTCAGGACTTCCACAAGGTCACGGCTCTGTGTTGTGCCACATCCAACCCCCCTCCTCATTTATGGATCCTCACCCATCCATTGGCTCTTGCTTGTCTGCAGGCTGTAAGAGTGAAGCCTGGGCCAGCTGCTGGATCACTGCACTGTTTACAGCATATACAGAATTAGAGAAAAAAGCCCCCTCCAGCTTATCTGACACTGTCCCTGCTCATCTGAGGAGGAAACCATCGCCCTCGCACCCAGCCCATGCCTTGACGAGCCCTCCAAGGGCACACACAAGGTTTTGCTGCCAACACAAAACCATATGGGGAAGCTACTTTCCCCCTCAAATAACAGAGTGTATCAGGCCCAGATGGAAAAGGCAAGAGCATCAGGACCTGCTGACACTCAAGACACTCACAGCTGAGAGAAATGGGCTCCTAGTACATTCCCTTGGGAGATTTTATCTTAAATTAAGAGCACTGCAAGTCCCCATGTTCCAGTTAGAATTTAAGAAAAGCATATTTAAATGGAAGTGAAAAATGAATAGGCTAAACTCAGCTCCCATCAAGCCCAAGAGTGGGCAGGGAGACAAGGGACACTTGGCTGAAAGCTCAGTTAGTGTGAGTTTTCCAGTGAGCTTTCCACATAGATTTATCACTATGGAAGATTTATAACTTAGAGAAGTTATTTTGGTTTGTGGGTTTGTTTTCAAACACTTCCTCTGCCAAATTTGCTCCCCAGTATGAGGAGGCAGCAGGTAGCACCCCCAGACCCTGGCACAGCCCCCAGCAAGGGCCACTGGGCAACTAAAAAATAAACAACGAAGAAATGGGCCTCTGGCCCCAAAACCTCGAAAATCAGAGATGTGATTGACCACCTGGGTCAGGGCAGAACAGGAGGTGAGGGAAGGGGGTAAAAGCCCACAGGAGCCTTGGGGGAAGCAGAGGGGAAGGCAGAGGGGGCTCAGCCCCATCCATGGCCCCTCACCACGGTGTCAGCACCACTCCAGGCTCCACTCTCAGCTGTGAAAGGCTCAGCTGTGAGAGGGTCAGACTGTGCTGGCTGCCATGGTGGCTCTTAATTAACGTGTTGCAAACACATTCCTTACCATAAAAAGCCAAGGAGCGCACGGAGCCCTCCCCTGGCGCTGTGCAGAGTTGGACACAAGCTCAGCCTGGAGGCTCCCCTGCTCCCACCCTGAGGAAGGGGTGGCTCAGGAAAAAACGTGCTGCTGCTCCCAAAGCAGGTCTGGCTCCCCACATTCATTCCTTGTGCAGGGGAGAGGCAGACAGTGAGGGAATGCTGTGTGGGAGGCTGGATTTAGGAAACAGAGACCAGGTGGCTCAGCTTTCCCTTTAACTCAGGGAAATGAGGGTCTTGATTCCCACCTGGGAGCAGCAGAAGCTCCCTGTTCCCCCAGGGAATCACCACCTCCAGCTCCTCCTCATTGCACAGACATCACCAAGCTCAGCTGTCAGCCCCCAGCAGCCTCTTACCCCCATTCCTTCCTCCAGCTGCAGCCAGGGCATCCCTGCGGTAGAAACAACCCAGTCAGCTAGTGCTGGTAATGGAGCAACCAGGAGGGAGCAGGACATTTTGCATCCCATCTCTGGCTGCATCTCCCCCACCCAGCCCTGGTCTGCCACAGCTTTCCTGGGGCAACATGCTGACAGCAAAGCCCAGAAAGGCCTCTTTTGGTGGGGGCCATGCAGAGGCATTCCCAGAGCCTCTGGAGAACAGGATGTGGCCCCATCCCAGACCCTTGAACGATCTCATGCATTTTCTTTGGGCACAAAGAAATGGTTGGCACAAAAACATCAGCTCAGGGAGGATTTCAGCTCCTGCACACGAAAGCTCAGGTGCTCCAGAAATGCTGCAGGCAAAGCTCCCCCTCCCCTCGCCTGGCTTTGCCTGTGACCGTTCCGGGTGAATTGCCTCGCCCTGGGATCAGCTGCAATAAAACATGTTTTACAGCTCAGCGTGAATTCCATGCACTCTCCTCAGAAAAAAATTCATATTCATCACTTTCTGCAGTGGCAGAAACAGATCCAGAAAGATGGAATCCAGCTCCTTCTGGTGAATGTCAGAGCGTGTATCCAGCAGACTCAATACTGCATGTAACTCAAGTCAGCAGAGCTTTGCTTATGTATAAAAACACTGTCCGGCGCCTGCCGGCCTCCGGAGACTCTTGGAGCTGGCAGAGGTTGTGAACAGCAAGTACAAGATCTCAGATTTCCACAGACATTTGAGATTTGACAGCAGGAGGAAGGTCCCTGCAGGGAGGGCTCTCCTGCTGGCACTGTGAGCCTGCACAGTCAGACACATAAAAACAGTCAGGTGCAGTGGTCAAGACTTGGACTCACACCACGGTCCAGCTCTGGGCTGGACAAGCCTGTCACATCTGCTGGTTTTCAGGCATTTGCTACACCAGGCTGAAGAAGAGGAGGTCAGGGGTTCAGAAGGGGCAGGAGCTACCTGAATAATATCTGTCTGAGGAGGCACAGCCCAGGCAGGCAGCTGGGTCTGCCACAGCAGCACCTGTGCTCTCATCCAGGCTCTAACATCCAACAGCTCCTCCATGGAGCTGGGCTAATCAGACACCAGCAAACACTGCTGTAAACACTGACAGGTGAATAATGGATTTGCCCCAAATTGCAAAGCAGCAGCTATTGTGAGTGCTCCTCGCTCTATGGAAACCCTGCATTTCAATTGTTACAGGCAAACAATGGAGCAGGCGGGGGGG
>VZRS01011758.1:30771-67517 GCA_013398055.1 Ifrita kowaldi | reverse complement strand
CCTGGCCAGAGACCACAGATACAACACAGGTGCTCCAACGCTCTGAAGGGCCTCGGTGCAAAGTGTCAGAGTCCAGCTCCTGAATCAAAGTCTGCCAGGATTGCTCCAAGGCACGTGGGAGAGCAGCACTTATTCTTCATGTGATGCCCATGGGTTAAATGAAGGGAATGGGCTTGGCTGCTTGCAGGGAAGAGACGCCTCAGGTTTAGGAAGACAGGAGACAAAGAAAAACAGGGATGGGAGGAAGGTGCTGAGTGGAAATCACTATGGGAACACTTGCTCTGCCTCAGGTCAATGAGGAGCAGCACCCAGCCAGGCCACCACGGAGCTCCCTCTGCTTCCCACTGCTCTGTCACAGCTCCAGGCCCTGCCATCACCCCACTGCCACTGCCTCACAGAGCAGACACAGGTCTGCTTTTGGGGTAAAATATCCCTGTACAAGACTGGACTGCAGCCCTGCCAGGCATCCCCAAATCCCAGAATCAGCATCGAGTCGCATCACTGAGCTAAATAACAGCTGAGATTAACAATGTGAAAATAATTTGCAATCCGACAGAACTGAGATTCCCAAAATCTATCAGGGAAGCAGGTGGCACCATTTGGAGCTCACAGCCTCCTGCCTTTAACAGAAGGGCTGTACCCATAAGGAGGTTTTTTTTTTTGTGGTGTACTTTGTGTGTTTTTCTTTCTTTTTTTTGTCTGCTGCACATCAAGGCATTAACACAAACCCAGGTGAGGTGGATGTGCAAACACAGGAGCCCACAGGGCAGACTTTGCCTTATCCCATTGTCATGGTTAACACCACTACACCCATGGATCTGGAGCACAGACAGCCAGGAGTTAGTGTTTCCACAGGTTTATAAATCTGATAAATACAAGTATAACACCCTGCCCACCACAATGGGGCAGGGGAGAAGGAAAGGGAGTCCCAAAGGTTGCTGAGAGAGTACTGGCTTGTACTTGGCAGCTGGAGAGTTCACGACAGCTGGAAATTTATGCTGATGTGTCAAACAGCTTCTCGATCATCTCCCCCACCTGGTCGACCTGGTATTTGATGTATTTCTCAGGGTTCTTGGTGAAGGGCACGTTGCCATATCTGCAAAAGAAAACAGGTGACAAAAGAACTGGAACACAGCAAAGAGACCCACTGGCCCCTCCTCTGTCACAAATCAGCTCCACTCCAGCACATCCCACTCGAATGAGACAGGGTATCCTGTACAGAGCAAGTGACCTGCTTACAACTGGCCTCACAAATTTTACGTGAACAGCCCAGGGTGGCTCAGGGCTTTGTGCTCACTGACCAAGGAATCAGGGTGACAGCGGATGTTTGCAAATACTCAAGGTCAGCTTGGGGATGTCTGAGTGTGCAAAGCAGGGAAGCTAAGACAGGACAATAGAGAAGTGGCTTAGCTCAGGCTATGCAAGGCCCCAAAGACCTCAGTAATCCCACAGAAGAGGACAGTGCTGCAGGAGGTCTCACCTGCTCAAGAAGGCACCATAGGTCTCTTTCACAATAGTTTTCTGTGCCCGGCGGATTTTGTCCCGCTGCTCCATGTCTGGGATTGCCCAGGCCTTCTGGATCTTACACAGCTCCTCCAGCCCATCATTGAAACCCTGCCCAAAGTGAAACTCAGTGAGCAGCCCATCTGCAATCACATCTCCACACAGTCTGCAGTCCTTCCCTCCCCTGCTGATCACCCAGAGGTCTCCTCCTCAGGCAGGTCTGTGTGTCCCAATCAACCAGGGGATGATCTGACACCATCCAACGCCTCCTTACCTTAAAGCGCTCCTTTATCATCTGCCTCTCCTTGTCCTTGAGCTGCAACAAGGAGGGAAAGGATCTTATTTCATCTCCAGAAATAACTATCCAACACCAATTTGCCCACAATTCCCCATCCAACCTAAGGAATATCCAGTACTTGGTTTGGATTCCCTCTCCTACAGCAGAGAGGAGAGAGATGCAGAGAGCAGCACACCCTACACTAAGCTGAAGTAGGTTTAACAAGGATAATTTTCAGCCAGAACAGACACAAAAATAGACTTCTTCATGCTTCCAGCCCTTTCCAAGGGAAGATCTCAGGGTTTTGAAAATCCAAAATAGAGGCATCTGCTCAGGTGAAGATTTAAGAACAGAGGCAGAGATTAAAGGACTTGGCTCAATCTGGGGCAGGGGAGAGCAGAAGGCACTGCTGCTCTCCACTTGTGCCAGCCACAGTGTTCACTCTGCAGAGTGCTACTGGCATGAGATATAAAGAAGATTTCTGAGAATTTTTTAATATGACAAAGGAGATGATGTTTCTGGCAACTTCTGTCACGTCAAGCCCATCTTTGCCCATCCTCTCACCTTCATGCCTGGTTGAAAGACAGGCAAGTTTCTCTCCGAGATGTAATCTGTCACCTTCAACCAGCTGCATGTGCAATGAGATGGGAGAGAAGCAAAGAGTTACTCACACCTCTACCAGAGCATCTCCGTCTTCACCCGTGACCCAAAGCCCAACTCAGACAATACACACCCCGAAACTTCCCACAGTGACCCCTTCCCAAGTTGGATTAATCGTTTCGAAACCAAAAATACTCTGCTGTTTTCAGACAAGTTTCTGGTTTAGGTGAATCTCTCCCACTGCTCCAGCAGCACTGGCTCCCAAGGAGCTCCCAAAGTGACAAAAGCAAGGGAAAGGCAGAGGATGTCACTGACCTGCGCTGGTAGGTCTGGATCTGCTGCTCAATGAGCTCCCGGTAGGACCTCTCAGCCGTTTTCTGTGTCACAGCCACCAGCTGGATCAGCTCAGACCTGGAAGAGCAGGAAACCTGAGGAAGCACCTAAGCCACCTGCTCTCTGGGCTGCTCTCAGGATGGCAGCATTTCAACCCCCCAACCAACAAGTTCCTTTCAGCCCTTCACAATAAAATGTTCCTTGAAATGTGCAAACTGAGAGACAGAAGCAACTCTGAGTTACTTTCCAAAGCCACATCCTCAATCCTCCCAAGATCAAAGGATTCTCTAAAACCTAAGGCATTTCCTAATGCTTTTATCTTCCACTCTCAGGTAATGTGATGTTTATAATACTCCAAAACCTTCAAAGAGGCAGTTTCAAGAATGGAGGAAAAAGGAGATATGAGACAGGTTGGCAAGTAAATGGTCTCAAGGCAGAGCTCTGCTCCAAAACCATCCAATCAGCCTGGGACTTGAGGGAGATTCACTCAGACACACACTTACTTCTCCAGAGATTTCAGAATGTAGTTGTAGTTGTTATGCAGAAAAATAGCACTCAAAGCTGGGTCTTCATAAACCTTGGATTTGCTAAGAAGGTTAAGCTGCAAGTTGCCCAGCACTTTGCCTTAAAGAGGGAAAAACACAGAACAAGAAGTTTTGCACTGAAACTTCTTATTATTGACACAGCAAATCAAGCTGTGGGCCCACAGCAAAGTGAACAGCTCGGGCCTGGCTGCCCGTATAAAGGCTACAATCACATGTGCTTAACAGTCCTTACACAGATTTTTTCTTCAGCAAGTCACCAAAACCTCTCTGCAAACTACTGCCTTCCATGCCTTGGCATTGCAGGTGCATTTTGGGTTCAGAGGAAGCCCCAGGACCTGCCACAACACAGGCTCAGGTTTCATGGAAGCTGAAAGAGCTGATCTCCATTGTAACAGAGACAGTGAGATCAGTGGTTTCTTTCTGAAACTCCCCTTCAGCAGCTGGGAGCCTTCATGGGGTTGAAGCTGACAGTGGTTTAAGGCAGCAGCTCTGCAGCACAGTGAGCTGCTGGACTGTGCTTTGTCCTGTCCTACTCTAAGAGTCTGAAACTCCTAGTCTGACCTTTTTTTCATCCCTCCCATCAGACTCCAGCTCAAATGTGGAAAGTTCCCGTGGGGAAGAGACACAGCCTGTGCTCTTCGCCCAGGAGTGAGCCCAGTGAAGGCATGTGCAAAGGGCAGAAGCAGGAGGGTGTGCAGGGTACTCACAGATGTAGGTGCTCAGCAGCCGCCTGCTGAACTCCGAGCTGTAGCTACTGGCTGAGGAGCTGGTCTCTGAAAAGGAAAGTCTTAGGCCAGTTAACAAGCCCTGGGAAGGGGGGGTGTGGTCAGCCTGCCTTTATTCCAACCAGCCTCATCCCTGTTGCTATGGAATTAGCTCCCATGGACAGTGAAACGAGCTCCTACTTCAGGGCCCACTGTCAGCAGCTCATCCAGGGTGAGGGGGCAAGAGCTCTGCACCCTCAGTCCTCCTGTCAGCAGCAAGTGCAGAGCACCCCGGCAGAAATCTCTCCTTTCCTTCCAGGTGCTCAGGGAACATCCTCTTGACCAGCAAGAGAGTCATTAAACTCCTCCTCCCCATCCTTCCCCCACCACCTGAAAAGGGTTGGTAAGCACTAGAAACTGGCAATCAGAGAACAATGAGCTGGAGCTGTTAACAGCAAGCACACAACAGTAATTAAAACAAGCAGAAGGGCTCTGGAAAGCTTCAGCCATCCCCATGGTTGCTGACAGGGCCTGCCTGGCTCTAGGAGGGACTGTGCCAGCACGGGAGGCTGCCCCTACAGGCGGCAGTGACCCCAGGCTGGCACATGCTCCTCTGTCTGGAGATGGCTTTCTGCCCTCCAGGGCTTGTGGGCATGGGGCCCACAGGACACGTGGGGAGGCCACCTCCTCCTGCCCCCTCCAGAGAGTTTGGCAGGCAGACCTAGCTCGGGTGGTCCGAGTTCACCAGCACCCCATGGGAAAGGCCTCGAGGCTCCTGTTGCTGGGAGCTGGACAATAAGGAGCTGAGTGCACATGGGATAAAGCACAACACCAGCTGGGCCAATCTGCTACCTGTGCCAAAGAGATTCAGTGCCATCAGACTGTCTTGAGCCTGTTTCAGCTCTTGTGGCATCCCTCATTGTCTGCTGCTGACAAGCCCTCCCTATTCTCTCCAGCCCACTGGCAAGGATTATTTACCCTCCCCTTTTCCCCCTTTTAATTTATTTATAACTGCTGGAGGATAAAGAATTAACGTACATCACCAGAGTCCGAGGCAATATGAACAGGTAGGTGTGGGTAAGTTTGCTTACCTCTGGGATCTAAAGGAATGTTGTATGTGTCCCCAAGAACTACAGAGATTAGGCAGAGCAGAGAGAAAAGGGGAGGGATGAGAGAGAAAAAGAAATGCCAAAGTGCAAAAAGACAGGTTAGAGACCACCATCCCTTTGAGAACAAAGCAGATATTAACACAGAGCAGCCACAGGCAGGTGCACAGGAGAGCAGGCAGGAGTCCCTCCAAGGCCACAAATGGAGTGGAGATCACAGAGGAAAGGCAAAGTCCAACCTCCTTCCCCTGCTGGAGACATTGTTTGTATTGTCATTGGTTGTATTTAGCAAGACACCTCATTCCAAATCAGTCCAAACCCACTTTCAAGGCAAAGCTACCTCAAATCTATGCTGACTTTTCAATCAGCTAAGACAGATCTCACTGCAAGACAACATGTCAAGACTTCCAAACAACAGTGCTGACATCACCAGGGGACAATATGGGAAACAGTAGACTGTTCTAAGAAAAAGCTCAGACCACTTCTTTGGCCAAGGGGAGAGAATCAAGGCCCAGAAGGGTCTGAGCACACTGAGCTTTCAAGTGGAGAAGGCACAAGGCAGTGGCTAGAGGAGATGTGGTAGAAACAGAGACATCCTAGTTTGAGTTGATTTCGAATTAGCAAAAATTTCCAAACAGGACTTTGCAGGTGACAGTCTGGAGGCAGCTCTAAGCTTCCTCCTACCTCTGCTTCCATGGAGCTCTTTAACCCTCTCCAGTCTGTGCCCCCTCAGGGCACTACATCCCCTGAATCTCCAGTCTGCTCTATTCCCACCTCCTTGAAAGCAACAGCTCTGCCAAGACCAAGAGCTCACTGGAGAGCCTGGAGCTGCTGCTCTGCACAGAACCAAGAATCCCACTCCAGCTGACATGCAGCAGCACCCTGCTACACAAGCAGCTCTCAGCTTCTGATCTATGCATTTGTTTCTGCAGTGAGTCTCTTCAGCAGCCTGGAGAGCAGAACTAAAACTTGTCACTCTGATAGGGCACACAAATAGCTCCAGAGTCCCAGCTTGCCCATGCCTCGAGGCTGAGGAGATTCTTGCTGCTGCTGTTGTACTCTGAGCAGAGGATGTGGCAGAGGAAGGTGCTGTTCACCACACACAGCCCAGCTAGAGCAGCCACCCTCACTCCAGCACAGTCACACAGCACCAGGCCAGGGCCAGACTTGGAGCTAAATGAGCCAGGCATCCTCTCTCAGAGCACATAAGCAATAAACACCATCCCCATGGTACCTGACAGGAGCAAGCGTGGAAGGCCAGCAGGAAACTCTGCATCCCTTGGAGTTCTCCAGATAACCAACTACGTGGTTAAGGCAGATTGGAGGACAAGACAAACCACAGGGTGAAGGACAGGATGAGAACAAGCTCACAGTGCATGCTGAGGTTTGGTCACTTCAGGGAAGATGTCCAGGGAACTGGAGGAAGGAACTGCATGCCCAAGCAAGCCCCATGCATGTATGTACCTTGTGATGCCAGCATGGCACCTGCTGTCTCCTGGAAATCCAGTAATTGCTGTAGGAAAAGGATGGCCTGGAAGCAAGGGAAGGAGGTTAGGAGCAACCAACATTACATCTCCTATGCTCCGCTATTAAGGAGCATGAAGAACCACTTGTTCCCGCACACTCAAAGGCATTCAAGAAACAAATCACTACACTCCTTTGAATTGCTGTGTTTTCCCACACAGTCACGGCATGGCTGAGTAAGGGTCACCAGCTCATCCTGCCATGGAAACCAGGTAATTGTGTAATTGTTAATGCCAAGACATCTTAATTTGGGAAATTTCCCTACTGCTCTCTTAAAAACTCCTTCAGAAGCCGTTTTCCACAAAGGATGGTTCAAATCATTATCACATACATTGCTGGTGAGTTCGTGAACTGTCCCATCTTTTGGCATGTTGTATTCCTTGTCTGGATCATTCTGAAAAGGGGAGAGAGAGACATGAGGCGAGCATGTAAGGGGAGACACCTACAATACAACTGCTGCTACAATGAGCTGAAGGCTTCTTTATCCAGCCACTCCTAACACCCTCAGGCCCGGCTCTTGCAGTGCCATCTCCTGGTGCTCAGAAACCAGAGCTGCCATGCACCAGCAGCTCAGAACCTCAGGGGTCTGCTCAGCATGTGACCATCACACCTTCAGCTCACCTACCGTTCACTAAGCCCACCTTACACAGGGACAGCTTAACATGAGTCCTCCAAAACTTTTCAAGGCAGCAATTTGCCTTTATTTTTAAACAGGATTAATTTTGAGATAGCCTTGGTATCTGTAGAGGCCTTGATGCTCATGTCAAATTACTTTACCCTCTGAAGGGTCTTAGGCAAAGGCCTTCTGTGTTTGAAACCAGCACCAAGCATTTGGTATTTGACTGCCCCAAGCAATCCAGCAAGTTCCTGCTTCAGTCAGAAACTACACGGTCTCATGGAAAGCTGAAAGCTAAACTAGGGGTTTTGCTCCAAAAAACCCTCTTCCAAGCCTGAGCAGAGACCACTGAGGAGAATCCTACCTTAATGTTGTCTGCAAACTCTTCCAGTGCCTTTGCACCAGTGGTCTCCATGGAGGTGATCAGCCCTGGCAGTTTGTTCTTAGTGCCTGCTGCAGTTCCCTGGAATAGTTCCACAATAGATCAGAAAAGGAAAGCAAATAGTATCTGAACTTCCACCCAACACCTACCTCCCTCATCCCTCACCCCAGCATCTCATTCTCAGCTCCCCATGTGCCAGAAGAGTATTTACAGCACCATCGACAACACCTGAAATCCCACATTCTCCAGGCAGAAAGGGAAGATGTGGTGGTCTACTGAGGTCAGGACTTGAACTGAAAAGAATTGCTGCTGAGAGATGTTGAGTTGCTGGTTCACCTCCACAGAAAGGAGCAAGCTGTATTTCTGTCACTTCCAGTCCATGCTGGGGGACAGAAGCAGCATGGCTTTGCTCAAAGCCACGGTGATAACCCATTTCAAAAAGTTCTCCAGATAACCCAAGCCACAGAACCCTCTCCAATCCCATCCCATTTACCTGCAAGACCTGGTCAAATTCTGGCTTCATTTGCTTGAGATGCTTCAGGATGGGGAAGATTGTGAGCACAGCTGAATAGTCGTGTCGGATGATGGCTTTCCGGGCAGCTGAGACAATGTTATCGCCCTCCATGATCAAGTTATCCAATGACTCCTGCAACAAAGCCAGAGACTCATGAGGAAGGACAGGACTTTTGCCCAGGCAGCATAAAGGGCTCAAAGCAGGACACCCATTCCAGATGCCCATTTGGCTGATGGGTCATTTGTGGTACCAGTGAGGGACTCTGAGCATGTGTTCTCCAGGCTCTGTGCAGGCCCTGGCTCCCTGAATAGCTCCTGGAGGACAAGCCAGCATCCTTTACAAGCACAGAGGCTCAACTGACCTGGATGAGAGAATCAAAGGTCTTCTTCTGGTGGTGCTCCGGGACAATTTCTGTCAGGAGCTGGTATTCACTCAGGGCCAGTTTGACAAAGGCACTGACGCAGTGGATGTATGCGTCGATCTCGATGTCGAAGACGTCATCCCTCCCTGCAAGGGCAAGATGCCTTTGGTTTACACAAGGAGCACAAGGTTCTTCTGGGAAAGTTGGTTCTGGCTTTAAACCCACCCATGTGTGAGAACAAGAGTCATCTTCTCACCACTCCTGCCCTGGGTTTGTGTGTGGGAATCTCTGAGTACCCTGCAGGAGGCAGGAAAGTCACCCGCAGTTCAGGAAATGCACATCAGGGCACCACCTCTTTCCAGCCTCGTGACAGAAAGGAAGTTTGGAGCTCTTCTGGGATACAGACTAAATTTAATCAAGGGCTTGAACACAGAGTACTAAACTCAGGAAGGTCTGAGGTGAATTATTCAACATCTCTGCTTGTATTTTTAGAATTCCTTATCTCCATCCGTCATGCAGATGAAGAACTGCCATTTGGCATCAACATTTCTGGGAAATAAAGGCTGTCCTGGAAGGCAGCTTCTTCCCACTTGCAGAAATAAGATAAAAACCAGGCTGATGAACATTTACATCCTATGAAGCAGGAATATCAGCACAGCTAGGTGAGTTATCTGCCACGATGCTGCATACAAATGCAAATATCTGAATCCTAGAATATGAATGTCTTGGCCAAAGATCCATCAAAGATCCTACGTGGTAGGCATGAGAAGTGATACAAGGGCCAGCACCAACTCATGCCAACCACTGCTGGATGTGCCTGCAGGACAGACACGGACAGACCCCATCCTGCAAGACAGTAAGATGACACAGAGAGGCCTTCTCTAAGCTATAGCTGCTGCTTCTCTCCTCCCAGAAACTTTTGATGGAGAAAGAACCAATTTTTCCCTATGCTGACAGGTCCCTCAGGTTGATATTTCCAAAGTCTTGGTCAGCAGAGGACACACAGACTGCCTGTGGTGCAGTGGTGCACTGCAGTGTGTGCTGCACTGATCCCTTTCCTGCTTGCTTTGCTTCAGCGCCCAAGAGGCCAGCAGCCACCTACAGGAAAATGTCCCTCAGCATGGTGACCTCTGGTTGGACAAAGTCGGGCTCCTTGTCTGAGGGCTTGGGGGGTGTGATTAGTAGGAGTGAACTCTACTGAGAACAGCCAGAGCTTCTTAGCCAGAGGAGGCTCATGCTTCAGGACTGGCCACAGAGAGGAACAGCCCTGGCTATACCACGACAGTGGGACACGCTGGGAAGCAGGGGGGACCAGCTGGTGCCCAGTGCCAACCCGGTACTTACCCGCAGCCGGCCCGTGCTTGTCGCTCAGGGCATCGGAAAGGTGCTTAACGCGTAAGTCATGCTCATGACCTAGTGAGATGGCAGCCGGCACAAACAGAAGGCGCAATTTATCCAGGGTGGTCACAGCAAGGATGCTCACTCTGGCTGGAAGCTGCTTCAAGCCTGGCTTATTTGATTTGGTGGACATCTTTATCCCTACAGTCCCAGGAATGCTTCCTGACCAAATCCTTTTGTTGGGCTATATAGCGGTAGCAACCCTTTGAAACCTGATGAGAAGTGTGAGTTAAGTTGTTTCTTGGACCACGAGAGTCCCTTGAACCTTCTGCCATACGTTCTGAATGGGATTGCAGGCACCAGAGTCCAATTTTTACCCACGATCATTACAAATCCAAACTCAAAGCCCCTTTCCTGCTCAGCATGAGAATCTTCCCCCATGTGAGTGATGTTAGTCACCATCTGGGGTTTAGCAGGCTACAGCAGAGGTGCTGAAGAGACCTGTTTTGGATGGATTCATAGCAGGAGGCAGGAATGTCTTAAGAGATGCTTTGAAGCATCTTCTCCCTTATCTGGCACAACCTCTAGGAGCAGAGGAGGTCATAAAACAGGAGACAACCATTTAGGCAAGTCTCCACAGAGGAGATGTACAGGCACAATGCTCTGAGCTACCTGTGGTCCAACACTGCAGCATCAGGTTTGGAAAGGTCACTAGGAAACTGAATGTCTGAAAGTCCAGGCAAAAAGAAAAGAGAACAGGAACACCACAAGCAGACGTCAGCAGAGCTTCCATTACCCAGGTGGCTGTGGTGGGTCAGTGTCAAGGTAACGTTCCTCTCCACCTCTACTCATGCCTATGGAGACTTTGAAATTCAGATAGTAAATGCTGAATAAATAGAATAAATAAAAGAAAAATAATTTGGCCCTTCAGCATCTCCTTGGTTCCCCAACCCAATGCTGTCCACCAAGCACTGAACTAATGGAAGCCCCACCTGGGAAAGCAAGACTGATACACAGAGAAAGTCAAGGGTGAAGTAGCTCGAGCTGTGATTACCTTCCATAGGAATGAGGTTAGAGGCCCCCTTTTTCCCATCTAGACCATGCTGAGAGTACTGTTTCAGAAGGTTCTGAGCCTTACGGATCGTGCCTGTCACCAGAACCAGAGAGAAGAGACAAGAAGACCTAGAAAATGAGTGAAAGAAAACAAACCCAGAACACCAGCCCTCCACCAGCAAGACACCTGGGCCCAGCAAGAGGATGCTGGGCAGCAATGAGGATGCTCAGCACGGGAACGTGAACCCCAAACTCATGTCCAAGTGTGCAGATACAATGGCATTTCCAGAATGTCTCCCTGCTTTGAGGCTGGGGGCATAAATTCCAGCCAGGGATACAGAATCAGTTTGGAGGTGCAGCACGGTATGGCTGGGTGATAAACACAATCACAGAAGGGAAGGCATGAAGCTCCCTTCCCTGTAATGGTTTTATTCAAGTTGGTACCCTGCATCCAAGCTTTGCTGCTTTTCCTCAGCTGTGGAAGCAGGGCTTTGCATACGGACAATTCCTGTCTGGCAACACGTTGCCTGCTCCTCGGAGCCACAACTGCAGTCACTCAGTAAGAGGTGCCTTTCCGAGGGGTATTTTCTGAGCATAATCAATAAAGAGCCATCAGGAGCCCCAGAGCCAAGACAAGGAATGGTACAGGAAGCAGTAAAAGGGTGACAACCTCTGGGCTTTTTTTGCAGCAGCAATTCCCATCACAGGAATCCCAGAATAATGGATGCTGCCCACCCATGTCTAACTAGCACTAAGCCACCCTAATCCCCAAGACACTTCTCTTCTAAAGAACTGCAAATCAATTAAAACCATGGAAAAAAAATAACACTGGGTTAAAAGATTTATACTTTAAACACACAAAAACCAGACAGAACTGAACAAAAGGCAGTGCTGGATATACAGCTGGAAAGCACAAAACAAAGCATTAATGTGACAACTGAAGCCTAGGCAGTGTTTCCACATTAAAAGGTTAGTTGTCATGCAACAAGCTACAATTATCACAAGCACACGGACACCCTCTCACAGCAGAGCTTTGTTGTTGCCTGCACAACAGGGAACTGGAAGTTTTGGGAAGGTGGAAGGGGTTTCTATAGGAGACCCAAATAAAACAGAACCGGGCTGAGGAAATGAAGAAGCCAAAACCATAAAAATGCTGCTGCCAAAATTAATAACTGTTTTTCCGCTATAAAGTAATAAATACTTCAAACATGCAGAAAATCTCTACTTCCACCACTAACTGTGAGCCACAGTGCAGCCTGGAAATGAGTGCTGGCTGCCCAGATGCTGAAGGGAGCCCAAGTACATACTGATGCAGAACAACATTCCAGGGTGCGGGACAGCTTCATCCCATAAAGGGATTTATGGCAAGGGAAAGGAAACTTCAGGTCCCCCAGACAGTGGGGGAGAACAGGAAAAAGAAGTTCCCCTTGAATTACCTAACTGCCTTAACCTGGTACACTTACTAAATGACAGAACATGGTTCCCAAAATGTAATATTTCACAGGTAATACTGTCCTTCTACCAATTCAGAGTGTTCTCAACTGCTTTGCAAAGAAAAAAAAAATCATATCCATAAAACAAGTTCTTCTAGCAGGAAACTTCTCCCCTCCTGACCCACACCTGGGAGATGGGCTGACTCATGCCCTTGCTGGCTGATGCATTTGCTCCTAAGCCTCTGCCATATGATCAAATGAGGGTTATGCCTCTTCTTCCAAGCTTCCTGATGCTCTTCACACCCCATATCTCCACTTTATTCTTAGCTACTTCCAGAAACCTCAAGAGCTTGGGCACACCAGCAAGTTCCTCTGAGCAAGGAGGGCTCTTCCTTACTGCTGCTGCCATGGCCCAGCAGCTGCAGAGCAGCTCAACCCAGGTACTTCTTCTACCTGTTCCTTCATCTTTCCCACTTTCAAGCATTTAGGGGGAGGGGAAAAATACAAAGGAATAAAAACAGAGGGTGAATTGGTGTGAAAACCAAGCAGACAGTACAACTGCTGCTGCTGTCAGCAGGATCTCGCTCCATAGGTATGCAGTGGATGTTTTCACAGCCCACCCTTGATGGTTTCTTCTCTTTTTCCATTTTTTTCCCTTCTTTTTCTCAATTTCAGGAGCTGATTATGCTGCATTTTATTTGCATAAGCACAATTACCTGTGTTTACTGACACACACCGAGTGTTCAGTGTCCGGGGGCATCACTTCAGTGCTGCTGGATCCCTCTGACTTGGCATCATAATTAGGCTTTAATGGATTCTGGTGGAAGCCAAACACTTTTGTTCCAGGATTGTTTTCCCCTACTAGGCAGCTCCCTAACCAAATGGGACGGTGTTTCAGCTACTAATGAAAACATCACATTCAAGCCAGGCAGTGATCAGTCTGGGAAGCAGGAATGGGCTCTTTATTCTGCCACTCAACCTGCCTTCAGGTACCACCTCACTGGAGCACTAAGGAAACTGGAAAAGAGCTCCCCTGTAGTCTAAAAAGAGCCTCCAAAGGTCAAAAAAACACCTGAAACCTTTGCTTCTGCAGCCCAGTTGTTACATAGAGTGGGGTTTGGGCATGCATGAGACACATTTTTCCAACTGCAACTCATTCTCTTGTTTCTCTCTTCCATTAGAGAGTTTTCTATCCAAGCAGGAGGGCAACACATCCTCTTTTCTCAAGCACCAGCTGCAGGAATCTGCAGGAAACCAGACAATGCTCTCTGGCTTTTGCAGGCAGCCAGGCCAGGTGGCCCCAGCCTTCCCCAAAAATGCAGGGCTGCCGAGCTGCCTGCTGCTCTCAAGCCAAAAGAGAGCACAGGGTCTACAGGCACCACAAAGAAGCTCTATTTTATGTACACGTTTGCAGCAGGATGATTTGGGAACCTGAATACACCTGCTCTCTGAGACAGAGTGCTGACATTCCGAACAGCAAACTAAAACCAGAAAAAGCCCACAAAATACTTCATCAGCTCAACTTGACCTGTCAAGTGTCATCTTAGAGGAGACAACTCTGCTTTAGAAACATCTCCAGCAGTCAGATTTTTAACTGCATGATGTAACAACAGGAGACAGCACAGGGTACATCAACAGACAAAACAGGAACAGAGGGATGGAGATCCTCTGAAACAACACATGGATATGGAGCTTGTTCTCTAGAATTCAACACAGTCCCTGGGGCTATCTCTGCCTTGTTACCCTGCCCCTAATACCTCACCTTCCCTTAACCCTCTCTTGTGCTTTGTTTCGTGGTAAAAAAAAAGCTATAGCACATCAGATTTAGTTTGTTATTTACCCCTTGCAACAGGTTAAAGTGTGCACTGGGGTGTGCACTGGGATATTCTTCCTCAAGGACCAAGGAAATCAACTCTTGTTGGAACTGTCAGGAAACCCCCTTGTCTGAAACCCAGATTGGCAGAACTTGGCTTTACTTACTGAAATGAAGTAACAGAACAGAAAAAAACCTTTGTCCACATTGAACAAAGGCTAAACCCAGGGCAATCAAACACCACCAAGTAATACTGCTCTGAAGAGAGCCACTGTGAAGAGGGTGAGACCTCCACTTCAAGAGCTGTGCTTGAAAGCTGATGGAACTGCAGAAAACAGTGAATCTCTGCCCAAAGCGTCTATTTTTCTCCATTTTTAATTTCACTTAAGTACAGTTCAGCAGCCATAAGACATGGCTGGTGTACGAGGTTCAACACCCACTGTCCTTCAAGAGCTACAGTCTGGTTCTCTGCTTCACAGAACACTGGAGACAAATGAGCCACTATTTTTTCTTGACATTAACAATAACCCAATGGATCACTTGGGACACTCTTTCCTTCATGCACCATCAGCTCTGTAAGTGCATTCAGACCATGCTCTGTGACTTCTACCTGCTCCATCTCACAAAATCCAACTAAACTGGGCATAAAGACATGAAAATCTTCTGGCACATCTACAGCTGAGACTTTCTTCCTGACAAGTAATTCTGGATGCCCAAATGCATTTACTGTGGAGGAGTCCTGTTTGTAGGAACTCGTGCTCTCCAACGTGTGGGCTCCTCTCTATGGCAGCATCCAAGATCTGAGACTCTTTTAAAAAATCCCTAGGATTTTTTCAATAATCTGCCCACGAAAACAAAGAATCTCCCCCATCCCTGACTCTTTACCTAGAACACAGATGAGATGTTATCACTTGTCAGGCTGCTCAGAAATGGTTGCTGAGCATGCTGAATTCACAGCAATAAAAACACAGGAACCTTTTCAGAATCAGGTGACAACTGAGAACTGACGACCAAATCTGAAGCATCTGCAACCTGAGCGTCCCATGGTTCAACTACAAATCCCCACTGGCACCTTTCAGTGCCTCTGAGCCTTATCAGTTCTCTGCTGCCAGGGGAAAATTCACTGAAATTCACAGACCAATTCCATCAGCTTTCAGGGACAGCTCCAGGGCACAGCAGCAATGGCACAGATTGATTTTAAAAGACCACAAGGGTGAGGTCTGGATTCTACAGCCTTTCCCAGGCAGCCCTCCCTCTCCAAATATCCCAGGCACACCCTCTGATGTAGCAAGAAGAGGCCCAGCAAAGCCTCTCCACACACAGAAGTGAAGAGAGTGAGCACCAGGGCCAGCACACACACACACATAGACACACGTTACCTGGGATGAGGACTGCATTCACATCAGGATTATAAAAATAAACACAACACAATTAAAATGGGTATTTCTTCTTCCTCCCTTTCCCCATCCCATCCATTCCCAGTCCCTACCCACATTTCTTACTATTTTCCTGAACCCACTAAGAGTATTTGGACAACACAGGACAAAATAGGGAAGGGGAGTATTGGCCAGGTAAACCCACAGAAACGTGAACTTTTCTGATGTGATCACTGTTACAGAGGAGACAACAGGGCGCAGGGACACAGAGGAACAATATCCCCGTGCTGGCTTTTGCTGTCCCTCCTGGCTGTGCTCCCACTAGATGGCACATTCCAAAGACAAGAACTCCAGCTCTACCCTCCCGAACTCCAGAGTGACCAACCTCACTAGCAGCACCAAATGCAGCAAAACTGCATTGTGAGGAGAGGAGCAATAACCCACCAGCCACGTTCATAGCTCTTCCTGAGACAGGCTGAGGTAAGAGCTTTAAGAGCCTTTCAAAAATTCAGACAATGTTGTAGCTCATTTTTGTAGGCACCTGTCTAATCCCCATCTCAACTCCTGGTGACTTCTTGCTTTCTAGCACAATAATAATTTATTCATAGCTAATGACTGAAGTGATGTTTTTATCAGATGTGAGCTTTCTATCTGCTATGGCACAGACTATGTGCCATATGCCAAGGCTGAGGACAGGTGCTCTCAGATCAAATCCTTTTACAGCCCCCTTAGGGCTCTTTTTACTCATCTCCTTTGTTAAGGCCTTTCCTCTCCCTTTATGCAGGGCCTCTCTGCTCCTTTTACAGCACCCAGAGAACAGACCTGATGTCTTGACAGACAGACAGTGTCTGTAATCCCAGTGCTGAATCCAGAGCAGAGAAGTGCTTACCTCCAAAATCTCACCTAAACGTCCTAAAAGCGCATTTTAGACACGGAGATACCTCAGCAGTGAGAGAGGGCCTGAAGATTTGTTCAATATCCAGTGCAGTGATCCCTCCTCAGGGACTCACCTGGTCTCTTGATTGGCTTTTTGGTGGGGGTGTCCTTCCTTTTGTTCTGAATGGCAGGGGAATATGGCACCCCAGAGGAAGAGCTGCTCTTACGGAAATGGTCCTTCAGCCCCTTGATGGAGCGGTCGAGCTGCACAGAGCGGATTTGGAAGTAAACTGTCATGAAATCTGAGGAGACAAGGTAAAAATACAGATTATAAGCAAACAGGGAACACTATATGGTCAAGCAAACACTATATGTCTCTACAGGAGTTTAAAAGCATTGGTGTGGGACCCAAAGTCAGCATCCTTCCCTCTCAGAGCCTCTCCTATTTTCTTCAAAAACTTCTCTCTTCCCCTGCAATCTTCATTCCAGCCCTCCCACCACACACAACATGAATTCCACCACTACCAAGTGGTGGAACCGATGGGAGATATTTGTACAAGACATTGTCAATTTAAGTGCTCAGTTTCCAGCATGAGAGACTTTACACACTCTTCAGGATTCAGGGGACTCGGGAATTTAACGAGGTGCTCATCATTTGAAAGCAGAATACAAACTGACTAATAAAATATGCTCTATACGCATGAGTTGCCTTTGATCATGGAAAAATTCTTAAGAAGATTTTAAGGATGTTCTTCATACTTGGTAAGCACAGTAATCCCCCCCTCAGGAGTAAATCACTGAGGTGGGGGGGTGATTCTTGGAGCTGCATGAATGTGAAACTTCACATTTCCTGTACAAATCTACAAAGTCATTCAATCCCAAAGGAAAAGTTAATAAAGGACTATAAAGCTCTAGGTAGTTCCTGTTCTAGGCAGAACAGGAAAGAAGACACATGTACAGAGTGAAGGAAGTCTGTTCTGCTTTCCCTCTGCCCATGGTGACATTTCATACAAAGAGTTCTGGTCATAAATATTTCCCAGATGGGAGTAAGTCTTGCACATTTATAAAACCTGAGCACTGGATAGCTGCAGCTTCATCTGAAGGCATTACAGGTGCAAGTGCAGTGGATTTTTGCTACAGGACAGACTTTGCATTACCATAATTTGTGCTTTATTTACACGGCTCATTCTGTTCAACTGACAAACCATTGCTTCAGTCTCACTACAAAAAAAAGCAGGCTCTTCAGGTGATGGAAAGACTGAACTATTCACCTAAAAGGTGCCACTAAGGCATCACTCGTCCTGCCAGTGCTTCCAGATGCCCACAAGGGAACAGCAGGCAGCACCACCCACCTTGATTCCTGCCGTTCTCCACCAGCCAGCCCGAAATGCGGATGATGTCGTGCAGGACGCTCTCGGGGAGGTGCTCCAGGGTCATCTCCTCCTGCGTGTCCATCTCCTCATCCCCGCTGATCAGGTCCAGGATGAGGATGGGTGGCACTGGCTTGGTGTGCCGCGTCATCAAGCTGCGGAACTCCGATTCCAGGGATTCCTTGCCCCGCTCAAAGAGGGATTTCTGGCACAAAAACAGCAGGACAGAAGCAGAACAGGACTTCTGTAATCAGTCACTCAGGAGTATTTTTGCATAAGAACATCCTTCCTAACCACTGTCAAGTACTGCAGGCTTCAAACTCCAACCACGCCTGTATCTGAGAGACTTTTAAAGTGAATTAAATTTAAAAATTGCTTGGGAGTTGTTCAGTCTTCAAGTGGGATTTAAACAGATCACCCATTCTGCTCAAGCAGCTGAAGGACTGACAAGAGCTGCTCAGGAGGAGGTTCAATCAACTCCTCCACAGGTGCAAGAGCTGCTTTCAGAGTCCTCCTGGCACAACACAGAGAGAGCAAAATGCCGGGAGCAGAAATGCTGCCCAGTACAGGCTTAAACAGAAGCCAAAGCAATCATTCCTTCAGCTGTGCCCAAACACCACCTTCCCCAGGCAGCAAACCCATAGCCTCTCCCAGCGGGGGACAAGCAGCAGGGCTGTGCCTGTCTCTCTCTCATCCATGCCAGGTTCCAGGCCCATGACCTACCACACGGTTCAGCTCTGGACTGTCCGGGTTGTTGTCCTGGAAGTATTCCACTGCCTTCTGGATTTTGTCCATGCAATTCAAGTATTCCTCCAACCTCCCCGTGGGGCTAAAAATAAAGCCAGAAATAAAAAGTAGTGCCCCAAGAAGCAAACAAAGAAAATACCATGAAAGCCAGACCAGACCAGACTCAGGATAAAAATAACAAGAATTCCAATCCCCTTTCCTTCACCTAGGAGGAGATCATGGAATTCCCTTCTGCCTGCACTCAGTGCCACAGCAGGATACCCAATCCACACAGCAAGTGCAGAAGTACTGATGATGGAGCAGCATACAACCCTCAGCCTTGCTTTCCTCTCCCAGACAGGCCCTGATGGGAAGGCAGAGGGAACTGCACATCCCACCCCAGAGAATAGCCATCCAACACCCTCCCAAAGGAGGAGGTTCCAGAACAGCTCTGGTTCATCCTGGATGCAGTGACAATCTCAGTGGGCAGGGAAAGCCTTTGGGAAAAGGGCAGAGGAAAACAGGGAAGCCACCAGGGCTCATGGAGATGCTATGGCAGCGCCTCTGCAAGATCTGGAAGAGATCCCAGTGCAGAGTCTGAGCTGTCTTTGCCCTCTGGTAATGGCTGAAGGTCAAGGCAGTGTGGACTGGGGTGAGGAAAGAGTGTAGGAAGGGTACCAAGCACACCACGGGTGTGTGGAGTCAGCTTCCCTACCTCTATCTCAAAAATCCAATAGGATGAAGCTCCCAGCAAGATCTATCTGCTCAACTCACCCTTCCTTGATGATCTTCTCTGTGTCCTTGGCCACATGGTAGTAACTGATGACGTGATCCAAGCAGGACAGGGTCTTCTCCACGTTCTCCTGCAGGCGCTGTAGGTTCTCTGTCTGTTTATGGACAGGGATGATGGAGTTCTCCAGCTTCATCAAACGGCTCTCAAAGGAGGAGAGGATTGAAACCTGCACACCAAGAGAGAAACCAACAGCTGAGGGCTTCCTTCCTAGGGATTCACACAGTGGGGTAGGAGTTAGAGCAGGGAAGTCTGGGATCTTCAAGGCCCAGCTTTTATTTTTGGGCTCTGCTACTAACTTGCCATGGCTCCTCAGCAGCTGTTTCCATCCCTCTATGTCCTGATTTTTATTAACAATCACAAAACAGATCACCTGCTATATAGAAATGGGCTAATCCCAAATTAAATGCTTGTAAAGAGTGAAGATAATGCTCCAAGACAGTATAAAGGACAAGCAAAATTTTATTTGCCAGCAGAAAATAAACCCACAGGAACTGCCTGGAGGTACCCCATGTAAAAAGAGCAACAAAAGTACAAACCAGCAGCCCCTTTGCTCCACACCACTGAGACCCAAACAGGAGCTGCACAAGGACCAGTCTAGTGAAAACCTTTTCCACCAGACATTTGGTTTCAAAGAGGACTGTGATATTGCTTCTGACAGGTGGAAAACCATAGCAAGCTCATAAGAGGGAGCCTCAGTGTTATCTTTTCTAGGCCAAAAGGTAATTCCTATGAGACTCACTCCTGTATCATGTTTTCCACACTTCTCTGGTGGTGCCTCTATGACTTCTTCAAAGCACTGAGCCTAAAACTGGACATAGTACATAAACTGAGGGCTTATGAGCAATTACAGCACAATAATTACTTTTTACCCTCACACAGAACACTCGCAAAATAAAACTCCAAACAAAGCCTGAATTTATGAAGCAACAGCACAATGGTGTTGCACAAACTAGTCTGAGGTCTATTAATACCTTTTCCCCGAGAGAGAGGACTGACTGTAGCAGAGACGAGGCCAACAGCTCATCTGAGCCCTCAGCAGAGCACGAGAGAAGCTCAGGATTGAAGCATTTCTCAGGTTTCCCCTTTGCGCAGTCACTGAAGCCCCCAGTGGTTCATTGCTCCACACCTCTTAGACGGGCACAACAACAGCCTTGAAAACTAATCAACCTAAAAACCTAAGAAAAAGGAAAGCCAGGCCCAACATTAGGACCTCCCTACCATGTTCTTGGTGAGCTGGTCACTCTTCTCAAGGCTCTCTTTGATAAAAGACAAAGTTTCTTCTTCCTGTCAGTAAGATGAAAAAATACTCATAAATTCTGAACACTAAGGTTTAAGTCACTAAACATTACACATAGGTTTTTACCAATCTTGTAAACACTGCTGCAAGTCATGCTTGGTCTGACGCTGACGCTGCGGCCACATTTTAACATTACCACCTCTTAACAGAAATCAGGGCAAGTAACCCAAGGTGGGGACACACCATGTAATGAGTGAGGGGTTTGTGGATTACTTGCTTCCCTTCAATGCCACGAGCCTCAGCACAATATAGAAAACACAAATAAACACCGTTCCCATTGAGGCACAACGACTCAGAACACACATCTCAGAACACACATTTCCCTGCCACAGCACAACACAGGTGTTGCACTGGCACCTTTCAAATCCCCCGGGAACTCAAGTGGCCAACGCAAAGCAGCCACCAAGGGTCGGTTTTAAGTCCCCAAAGCCCACAGGCGGAGGGGGAATAGCAGCCTGTCAGGGCTGGTGTCACCGGCTGCACCCGGGAACCTGACGGGAGAGCCCACTGATGCTCCCAAGAACGAAGACGGGAAGCCCAGGCCCAAAGTGGGGAGCAGAGATGCCCCGACCCTGCAAACCAGGCCTTGAAGGGGACCTGGGGGCGCTCCCAAGCCAGGAGGGGGGTGACGAGGCCCTGAAGAGGTCCCGGGACGCCCCCAGGCCCGGTGGGGACCTCCAGACCCAGCCTCGTCTCCCCGGCAACGCCAGGGGGCTGCGGGCCCAGGCCCAGCCCCCGGCCCCGGCAGTGCCCGCAGCGAGTCCCAAGCCCAGCCCCACCTGCTTGAGCTTGTCCTCGATCTCCCTCCTGCGGGCCGACACCTCCTCGCTGGGGATCATCGCGCCGGAGCTACTCCACCGCTCGCTCCCACCGCGCCTGGCCCGTCACTGTGGCGCCGCCATGATGGGCGCGGCGGGCCGCGCCGGGCATGCGCAGAGAGCGCCGCTGCCATCTTGAGAGTGGCGCCGTTCAAGAAGGGCCCGGGGCTGACAGGGGTGAGGGCGCGTGCGCACTGCCCTGCGAGCGGCCATGTTCGGAGTGGCGGGAGGGCTGCGCCGCCATCTTGGGAGTGGCGGGATGGGTCACAGAACCACAGGATGGATTATTTTGGAGTCTGAGATGACCGTGTCCAACCTGTGCCCCGGCACCACCTTGTCAAGCAGACCGTGGCACCGAGTGCCACGTCCAGTCTTAAACATCTCCAGGGACGGTGACTCCACCACCTCCCTGGGCAGTTCCATTGTCTAATCACGTTTTCTGTGAAGAAATTCCTCTTCTTCTCTGACTTAAACCTCCGCTGGCACAGCTTGAAACTATGTCCTCTCGTCCTGAGCGTGGCACTGTTGCGTAAAATTTTCTTAAGAAAGGATGTTCTTTGATGTTTGATGTTTCTGGACTTTCAAGCCTAATCAACAATAAAGGAGATTTAATCCATGAAAGAGATAGCAGCCAACAAGTTCTAAGTGAAGTCCAGGTGTTAGAAAAACCAGTTGCTTGTTGGTAGAATTGCCTCGTCGAGGTGTAGGGTTTGACATTTTTCAATGATCTCAGACTTAGGGGCAGGTTAACAAAGCTTGGGAAGAAGGATGTACTACTGATAGTGAGGAGAAAGAATGCAGAATTTACAGGCCACGAGGACATTTGGCAGAACCCCCATGATAAGGAAGAAACTTACAAAGCCAAGTTTCAGCAACCGGGCTGAATCAGCTCTGACTGGGTAAAAGGTAATTCCAGCAGGGGTAGGTCCAAGAAACCCACCAACCCAGAAGAAGAGAAAGACTGAACACGTGAACTAATTAACATGGCAAGCGAGAGAATTACTCTCCAGTAGAAGATAGAATAATAATTAATAAGAGAACTATGTAACTTGTAGCCAATTAACACAAATTCCTTTGCTTGCTAAAATGTATAAATAGTAAAAGGTTTTGATAGTTGTCATGGCTTGATTTGTGGAATCCCAGTGAGCACAGAGGCTTGTGCAGCTCTGAAATAAATAATCAATGTCTCTCTTGAGTGTGTCATAATTGGCTTATTGCACTGGGGGTAACAAATCCGATCTTTGTGCACAACAGATGTGGAGGGAGAGTCCAGGGCTTTGGGCCCAGGGAAGTGAAATTCTAGAAATTTGAGTGTGAATTGTGTCAACCCACCCCTGTCCTGCATCCACTTTCTAGGGAGAAAAGTTATCCCACAGGGAAGAAAGGTTATCCCACAGGGGAGCTGCCCCAGCTCCCTCCTGCAGCACAGGTGGGGATGGCCAGGGGTATCACACACTGGGAGCTCTGCATCCCCCCTAACCCACAGCAAGCCCAGAGCAGGGAGCTGGTTCTCCAGCACCTGTAGGTTCTCCAGCACCTGCAGGTTCTCCAGCACCTGCAGGTTCTCCAGCCCCAGCTCCTGCTGTCCCGTTCCGCTTCAAGGGTCCTGCCACGCGCAGGGACCGGTGTGTGCCCATCTGTCTTCCCCTTGTCAAACCACCCCAAGCTCCAGAGAGAAGCTCTTTTTCTTATTCAACAATGGATTTCACAACCCTCCCTGTCCTGCTGCCCACGGATGTGCCCAAGCTCTGGCTCAGTTTTCCCTGTGTGGCCACCACCACCTGCCTGTGTTTTGTGGGGGCACCTGACAAAGGGGATCTTGAGGGTACAAGAGAGAAGATCCCTGTCCAGGCTCAGCGCCCAGCACCTTTTGTGCTTCCCCACACTGGGCTGGTGTGATCAGGAAAGATTTTTTTCCCTGAACAGCAGATCCATCTCTTCCTTTACAGCGTTCCATGCTCTTTCTGCTAGCGCTCACCCCCTCATTCAAAGGGCAGCCAGAGCCAAAAGGAACCTCCCTTGGGGAGCAGTTGGTGTGTTTTCCCCCAATAATGCTGTTTATTTCTTGAAAACCCACCAAAAAGGTTCCCTCACCCTTTATGGAGCGATAGTCCCTTGGAGCAAAGTGGGATAGATACACCCACCCCACATGCCAGCTGTGTGGGGTGATAAGGAGTGAATAAATGTGCAGAAATAAGTGTGCAGCACTGTGTAAAAACTGCTGGACCCCGTGCAACCGTGAGGTGCTGCACCACACCCGAGAGGAAGCAGTAGGGAAAAAAAGAAGAATGTAAAGAGTCCAACGGGTTATTCTGGGTAAAATGAAAAAGAAAGGGTAGAAATGCTGCAGTTTGAGAGTGCGTTAAAATAAGTTAAAGCACACCGGGCTGTGCGGGCTGCCCATCCCGCCAGGTCACGGCTGGCTGTTTCCCCAGCAGCGGGGGCAGCCGGCGGAGCGGCAGCTCCGGGACAATCGCGCTCCCTTCCCGCCGCTGTTCCCGCCCGGGGCCGCGCCGGCCGCGCTCCCCGCGCCGCAGCTGCCGCCGTGCACAGAGACTGCCGTGGTGACACAGCAGTGGCCGTGCAAGAATGCTGAGTCACCTCCTGCTTCCCCCTCCGTGAGGCACAACAGGGAGGAAAAGCCTCTTTTTCCCCCACCGGAGAAGGGATTTTTCACTGTCGGCACGGGCGCCGAAGGTGGAGAATTCAGCCGATGTGGCTAACTAAGGACTGCATCCTCAGTGCAGGGCTCAGCTGGGGGTTGGTGTGGTAATAAGAGAGTTAACGAGTCCCCTTTAGTGTATTTGCTACACCAAACTGGTTCCAGTGCTCCGAAGCCCGAGACAGCAGCTCGGATCGGGGTGTGGAGGCTGCGGGGCTCGAACAACGGCACCGCTCTGTTGTTCAGCAACGGGAGTTTGCACCACCACAGGCATGAGGAAGTGGCACCTGCTGGCGGGGACGTGACAGTCGCTTCTCTCCGAGGACAAGGTGTTCAGGGCGTTGGCCACCCAAAATGCCACAGGAAAGACAACTGAGCCTGTTTAGCAGGGGGTGAAACTGAGGCAGAGAGGGGTTTTGCTTTGCCTGCTCAGGGCTTGGCAGTGAATTGCTGGATAGATTCAGATATCCCCCAAATTCCTGTTTCTACTGATTGTCTTTATGGTGGCAAAGGTCATTGCACGAAACTGTAATCTTGACAAGATTTGGATAAATTCAATTAATAGTAGCTCTTAAAGCAGGGACTTTCTGTTCCCTGTGTTGTGGCTCGGTGCTGCTCACCCCAGGAACAGTTCCTGCATTAAAATATAGTCATTTTATTGCAAAAAAATGAATTATGCCTGCTCTTGCCTCCCACTGGCAGGGTTAATCCTGGTCCTGCAAGAAAGTGAGGACAGTGAGGAGGGGACAGTGGGGATGCCACAGGGCAGCAGCATTCCTGAGCCACAGGAGCTCGAGGATGCAGTGAGGGCAAAACAAGATTAATGCAGCCAGGAGCCTCCAGAAGGGCTTTCCATTTGATGTGGGAGAGGAGAGAGATCAGAGTATGGAGGAGACAGGATTAACATAAATTTACAAACTTTCCATTCTGGGCTGCAGGGCTGTCCTGGACTGTGTTCCCCCATGGTATGACCCACCAGTGCCCCAGGCTGCAGGAACACTGGGGAACACTGTCACTGGTGTTCCCTCTTCCCCGGACACAGCCTGTTCTCTCGTCTCCCCTCAGGTCAGTTGGACAGAAAAACTGATCAATTTTCAGCCAAATTAATCTTCAGACAGAAAACCAATAGCTCTGAGCTGCTTGACAAGCCCCCAGGTTTCTGTTCCAGGTAGGGTTATAAGCAGGAAGCCCCTGAAAGAGGGAGTGAATGTGCACAGACAGGGCATGGGATGCACCCAGGCACGTGCCCTTGGCTGTTATGTGTCCATGAACTTGAAGGGATGAGACAGGAACCAAATCCACCACAGGACTTTGCCTCCCTGGTAACGCCCCAAGCCCCTCTGACTTTGCTTTGATCCAGAGCACTGCAATGTGCCACAGGGATGTGCACTGCTCCCGGAAAACCAGGTCCGTGTGGGACAAGGGCTGGCACCTGGGTTTCAGCAGCTTCCCAGCCATTTCTGTGTGGCCCTGAGAAGGGCCATGCCAGCATTGCTGCTCCAGGGAAAGATGTGGCATGGTAGGAATTGCCCTGAAATGGTGCCTAGCAGGGAAATCCCTCGACGGCCCTCCCTGCTCCTTGCAGGAAGGAGCTCATGGCAATCAGCCCCTTCAAGGCTGGCCCCAGAAGTGCCCCCCAAGCCTTCAACTATCACAGACACAAGCTGTGCTCTCCCTCCCTCTGGCTTTATTTGCGGAGGGAATTAAGGTCCTGCTGGGAAAACCTCCCCTGTGCTCTGATAACTGCCTGCAGAGCCAGCTCTAAATGGCTTTTTGTAAATGAAAGCCCAGGATTAACGAGGTTCCCCTCGTCACTGTTTACTTAGAGCTCTGCCAGAGTGAGGGGAGCAGGGTAGACACCCCCTGCTCTGGGCAAGCCCCTTGGGCCACCAAGGAGCTGGCACATATTGGGGAACCAGCAAGGTGCCACCCAGCACGTGGCAGAGCCTCCCTGGAGCAGGAGGTTCCCAGGTGTGTTTGGGATGGGTGGGATGCATGTGCACATAGCAGGAGCCTTGGTGCAGGGGACAGGGCAAGCCCAGGGCATGGTGTTTTGTGAGCTGGGGGCCGGGCTGGGGGATGATGCTCATTTTCTTCCTACGCCACGTTGCTGGGGAAGGAAGGGGGGTGTTTGCCATGCGGGTTGGTGCTGGGCACACATCCCCCACGTGACAGGAACAGGGAGGCCATGCAGGGCTGCAGCTGGCCTCATCCCCTCGGCAGGAATTCACTCAGGGATGGCAAGGAGCTGCCCAGTGAGGTCATGGGGTTTGCTGAGGGGTGCAGGTCCAATGAGCCCCGTGCAGAGGGGACTCTCCTCGGTCATCCCTCTCTGCCTGCAGCAGGACAAGGATGGTCTTGCTTCTATCTGCTGCATTCCCAGGGACTGGAGCCACCACAGCCGCCTTGCACAGCTCCGACCTTTGGATGTTTGCACATTCCTGCCTGTTAATGTGTCTCGTAACCAAAAGCTGCCAGGATGGAGCATTACTCCCCCCGGCGCTTGCCAGGCTGCTGCCTCCCATTCCCCAGCTGAGAATTGGCACCCACCCCGTACAGGGTGGGAGCATGGGCTCCCCGAAGGAGCAAAACCTGATGCCTCTGGTAGGAGCCCTGAGCATCCCACCCCTTGACACCAGCGAGCCCCAAACGCTCCCAGAGCTCTTGGGGCAGGCACCAGTCACCTCTCCCAGCCAGGCATGGGGAAAAGGAGCTCCGTTTCAGAGCAGAGCCGCTCTTCCCTCGGCTTCCAGGCTGGCACGTTGCCTGCCAGCATGGTGCCAGGCCAAATTCTTTGCGATTTCTAGGTCAACACCCGCCTCTCGTAATGCCCTGAGCCCTCCTGCTGCCTGTGCCAGCCTCCAGCCCAGTGGTCCCTGTGCACAGGACAGGAGCATCCCAAAGGATCCACACCTGACGCTGCTCATCCTGGCTGGCCCATCCCAAATATTGGGCCCCCGTTGCTCCAAATTGGGCAATTCCCCAGATGCCTGGCTCTGCCCACAGAGCACCCCTAGGAGAGCTGTGTCCAGGGAGTGCACAGCCTGCACCCTACCCCAGCTTCCACCTCCTTTGAGGGGTTTAAGACCCATTCCAAAGAGTCAAACACCAAAAGCATGTGTTTGCTTTGGATTTCTAAAGCCATTTCCTCACTGTCATGATGGCAGTGAAAAAACCCCCACAATCTCAAGACATGGGATGGTCCTAACGCTCCAAACCTGGAAATAAATCACCTGGAAAAACACCCTTTGTAAAGAAATCCCCGTGGCCCTGGTGCTTGTTTGCAAACCGGCCAAGTTTCGACCTTGGAGTAACGTGGTTTCCCAAAGAAGGGGGCAGTGCTGGCACAGCTCAGCCCCTCCACTGGGGAGTCAATGTGTCCCCCCCATGCCCACAGGGACCCCTTTCCACAGCATGGGCCAAGCTGGAGGAGCAGGAGCCCTGTGGGGCTGCAGCCCCCTACCCGGGCATGCATCGAGGGGACAGTGGGGCTGAGGATGAGGAGGAGGAAAGGCCAGCCGAGCGTGTCCATGTGACGGCTCTTACGCAGGGGCTGTTGCATTGTGGCCACTGGCACTCCCCCTCTCCCCGCCACAGGGCAAGCCCCGGCCTGCCGGGACGTTGTGCCAGCCGGGAACAGCGACTGGCAACGGCCACTGACCCGTTCCGGGGCTCCCTGGGGCGCAGAGGGACGTGGGCACCCGAGGGGACTTTAGCTGGATGTGCTCCCCCATGTCAGAGGGTGCAGCGCTCCACACACTGCACAAGAACAGGACTGAAATAGGTGCAGATGTGCTCCAAAAGCTCTGCTGAGATAATCAGGTTCGGACTCACATCAGCCCTGCCTCAGTTTCCCCGTCGGGGTACCGAGAGCCATCCGGGCTGTGTGAGTGCCACAGGTCCCGCTGGGCCCTGCTGGCAGTGCAAGGTCACTGCTGGAAAAGCAGGACAGGGGCTTTGCCCCCCTCTCTGTTCTCAAAGCCACCTCTTCCAGCGCCCCGGCAGCCCTGCAGAGAAGTGTTTGCATCCAGCCTGATCCCTCCAGGCAAAGCCATCAGAGTCCAGCCGTGGGGCTCAGCAGAGCCCATCTGGAGTTTGCTGTGGCACCTCCAGCCCATCACGTATGAAACACTAAAAAAATCAGCATCACAGGGATCGGGAGTCCCTGAGCAGTCCCCAAGGCCTGCGTGAGTGCCAGGCTGCCCCGGTGCCATCCCCACCAGGGACCTGCTGTACCAAGTAGATCTCTCTGTCCAACTGTGGTTCTCAAGAGATTTCACATCCATGTGAACTCCTGGATGTACGTTTGGGATCCTGGTTTTTCCCAAACTTTGGAGGTTCATTCATTGCTATGCAAGGCGAGTCCATTCCCTACCCTCCTCCATCCTGTTTCCCCCTTCTCCCCCCTCACCACTCCAACCATCCCAGCCTAGGATGTTAAAATGGGCTGAATTTTTTATGATGAGAGGGGAAAATTTTTTTAGAAATCTGGGGATGAAGAGAGAACCCATGAGCTGTGACCTCCTCCAAATTCAAGGCACCAAATCCACACAAGGAAAACAAAAGGCAGCGAGATTAGCATTTCCAAACAGAGCAGAGATGGCCCCAATCTTTGAGCTGTTTATTCTAGGGTTGATTTTCAATATTTAGGATGATTAGCAAGTGAAAGCCGGCTGTTGCCAGAATGGCTCCATGCCAGCCCCACACTCAATGGAGGGAAAAGAAAGACACGGCAAGAAAGGGAGAGAAAAGAAGGGCTTATGTGTATATTTTTTTTCTCCCTCTGTGAGCGGGAGATTGGTTTGAGGTGTCAATGTTTGCCCATCAGGGAGGGATGATGGATGAGGGGACGGCTGGGGAAATAGCAGAAATAAATAATAAAGGAATAATTGCCATGTGCTTAATAACCCAGCTGGGGAAGGACCTCACTAGGGCAGCGAGCTGAGCTTGCAGAGAGTTTTCGGAGCTGGGTTCTTCCCAGCCCCTCTTCGGTGGGTGCTGGTGAATGCCCGAAAACGCATCCAGCTCTGGGCTGGAGTACTCTGGGTTCATTGCTCGTAGCAGGGGGGACACTGCCAGCGCGGGGTCCCCATCCCTTCACCGCCCCAGTGCCGGGCGAGCCGGGGCAGCCCGCGGGGCTGGACCAGCCCCAGCCCCGGCTGCAACCCCGCTGCCAGCGGCAAGCCCGGGCAGGTCCGCGGCTGCCGGGTCCTGACCTCGCTGCTGGCAGCGAGCTTCGCCCCGAGCACAGCCGCGCTTTGTGCCCCGTGTCCCGCGTCCCGCCCGCGCCCACGGGAAGCGATGCCACCGCCCAGAGCACCATCAGTTCCTGCACCTCTCCTGGCTGCCGCTTGAAAAAACACCACCCCCTCCAAACTGTCTCATTGTAAGAAAGGAAAATTCACGTCCAAGTCGGTTTGGTTGCTTTCAGCTGCTGAACAAAATGGGGTTGTTTCAGGCCTCGCCTGGTGCCTCCTTTATATTCACCCTTTCTCACTTTAAACCCCTCGACTGGCTCCGGCAGGCTGGAATATTTTTTTCCTGGCAAGGTTGTGTTTTTCAGTCCCCTGGCAGGATGGCGATGCTGGAGGCTTCTCTTTTCCAGGGGGTTTGAAAAGAGTACTCCACGTTTGTGCCTGGCAAAACAAATTAAAGAAGCAGACTGAGGGGCAGGGGAAGTGCCAGCTTTTTGCCGCCCTGAAGTGCCACCAGTGCTGGGGGGAAGAAGGGAGCAGCTCTTCCAGTGCTTCCAACACGGAGCTGAGAGGAGGAGAAGCCAGGACAAGGAATTCCTTAATGCCTTCTGGTATTCATGGCCCCCAATATCCCAAAGCTGAAAGGAAACCCCTGATCTGCCTCTAAATTCCAACCCAGACATATCAAAGCTGCTCCCCCAGGGATAACCCTACCTTTTCCCGAGGGCAGCATCCTGCCTTCCCAGCACAAAGCACACACAGACCAAGACAACTGTTTGTCCTGAGCCCAGGCCTTATTTTGGGTTGAGATTGGCTGGACTGGGAGCAGCTGTGGCAGTTCTGGGACTGGCTGCTGGAGTGCCTGGTACTGAGGGCATCCAGGAGATCACTGGGAAGCTGATAGGGTGCTCCTCGTGTGCTGGGGAGAAGGCCAGGCCTGTGTCCTCAGGGCAAGAGGGACGGGATAGGCAGGAGTGGGTGCATCCAAAGCACCAAGCTGAAGGGGCCCCAGGCAGGGTCTGGAAGAGGATCTCTGTGCAGCTCCTCTCCCCAGCCTGTACCCAAAAGGGCTCTGAAGCCACTTGGGCATCCTGGAGCATCTACAGGGCTGGGTGGAGACATGGGACAAGCAGAGGGATACTCCCTGTCAACCCCAGGAGGTTTTTCCCAGGGTTCGGAGCAGCTCCCAGGGCTCAGGACACCAGGCATGGCCACCCTTGTGTCGCACAGGTGGTGTGTAACCATTGTCTCACTGAGGGTGGGTTCGTGCCTCAGTTTCCCCACAGGGAATTGCTGCACAGCTGTGGAAGTGGGTGAGAGCTCCTGTGTCCTGGGACTGGGTGTACAAGCAGGGCTGGGCTGGGGAAAGGAAAAAAAGAGGCAAAAGGGCTTTTTTCTTCTCCATTTTTTTTCTTTATTATTATTTTTTTAATTTGTAAATAACTTTGCATGAAAAAAAAGTTAAATTGCACAAGTATCTCTGTAGCTCTCCAACATAATCCCCAAAGCAGGAAAACAGAAGAAAATCAGCGAGTAAAAAGAAACATTGTCAATACAAACAACTACACTGACCCCAAAGCCCCTCCTAAGTGCTTTTGTAACCAAAACAGAATCTATTTACAATCTTCCATTTCTTTTGCCAAGTCTAAGACACACCACTAAAATTCCAGCTTCTACTTGCTCCTACCTAATGGCTGCTCTACCTCTCACAGCCTACAGCAAAGGAGAGGCAAAGAATCTGGTTCTTGAGAGCTTCAGGTCAAGTTTCAGCAGAGTTTGGCCCTGCTCCCAAAATATTTCCAGGTTACCTTGCACTGACCCTGCCAGGCTCTCGCTGCACACCGAGCCAAAGGGCCAAAGCTTCTCTCTGTGTCAATCCCAACGTCTCTCCCAGCTGGATGGGACTTCGTGTCCACTGCTGTCCCCAGAGCCTGTTGCACGCACAGTCTTTGGCCTGAGCTCCTGGATGGAGCCTGAATGTGGATTTCTTTCCTCCTCAGTCCCACCTGGGAGCATTCGGTGTGGAGTGGCTCCATCACTACCAGCTGAGGGCCAGGCCATGGGGTTTTCCTTACGCTCGGAGCCTGATGGAAGAGCTGGAGAAGTGAAGAGCAACAGTCTCAGACCAAAAAAGCAGAGAGGGGCTACGTCAGTGGGTGAAAGAGAGGGTTCATGGTGCTCCACACCCTTTGGCAACTGCAGCAAGGATTTTGGGTACAAAAAATACAAAAGCCGGTTTTGGGAGCACCCCGGTCCCTGCTGCTCCTCTCCTGCCAGGGCCAATTCCTGGATTCTTCACAAAACCTGTTGGTGCAGGAGTCCTCCCTTGTGTGGTCTTGTTTTACAGAACAGTGAACACAAAGCCTTTAAACAGTGAAAATATAAAACAACTCTCAAACTGCATTTCCAGTCTTCCCCTTCCCCCTTAAGAAATTCTAGTGCTAAAAAATATAGATTTCTTTGAATATATAATATATAATAGATTATATAAAAACATCTAAAGAGGCACACTTGCTGAATTTATAAACCTTTTCTTCTTCCCTAGGCACAAGTCAGCTGGGATGTTGAACTTGGAGAATCCAGAAGGGACCTGTATTTTCTTACCAGCTAATTATCACACTGTACCTACCAACTGCACTGAGACAGAAAAAGGAAAGACAGAGAGAAACAGAGAGACAAAGAGGTGTGGAAATTGCACTTAAGTCTATCAAGTCCTAAGCCACCAGGAATCTCATGTCTTAGATGGGATTTCGCAGGTAATTTTAGCCCTGATGGAAAAGAACCCATCGTAATTCACATTTCTTTTTTGAAAGTAAAATGTAAAAAAATAACTAGTGTTAACTTTCTTCTCTTGAGAAAACTAGAGACTTCTGAGGTGTCCTTTAGAGACACAGCAGGCAGTTCCTGGGGTGGTGGGCTTTTTCCCTGGTGTTTCTGGGAATAACCTTGCAATGAAGCTGGTAAAAGTCACCGTGGGCATCTCTAGGAAATCTTGTCCCTTGTAAGTCCCAGCTTGGGGAGACCATCCTACAAAAGTCTTACAAGAGGCGTGCCAGACTGCTCAGGTTGATGACATCTGCCAGCAAAGAGGCATCGATGTCTTCAAACACCTGGTCAATGTTGACACAGTTGGAGAGGTAATCGCTTGTCCCTTCATCCCAGGGATGCTCCAAGAAAGTCGTGGCCATGAGGGTTTCGTTAAAGTCCAGGCTGTACTGGTTGGATTCGGTGACAACTTGTTCCTGCCCCTGGGGACACTCCATGTGTTGCCCTTGTCCTGTCCAGTCCGGGTCGCATGTGACAGGGTTAATGGAAGGTGGGAGCTCCATATCCACCAGAGTGGAGAAGTCTCCATTGAGGTTGGTGTTAAAGACAGTTTCCCAGTCAAAGACCCCTTTCAGCGATCCCAGCTCAGTCTGCTCCTCCTGGGTCATGAGGGCTGAGCTGGGAAGCCGGGACGCCTTGGCCGTGGGCAGGGGCGAGGGCTGCTTGCGCTTCTGCCCCGCTTTGGTACCCGCCGGGTTCCAGCTCTGGCTGCTGGTGGTTTCCTCAAACTCCTTGAGCAGCTGCTGCGATGCCATGTTGGCCTCGAGGATGTTGTTGGAGCTGCAGGAAGAAGCGGCCGGGCTGACAACGTGCCGTGCTTCTTTCTGGACTCTTCCAGAGAAGGCCGGGTGGATCTGCACCGGAGACATCCTCCGCTTTTTGTAAGTCCCGTACTTGAGCCGGCTGGCATAGTAGGGGTCCAGCTTCCAAAATCCACCTTTCCCCGGCTCGTCTTTCTCCCGAGGCACCTTGATGAAGGACTTGTTCAAGGAGAGGTTGTGCCGGATGGAGTTCTGGAGCCAAAAAAGAGAAAGAAACCAAGGCTGAATGCTTGTCTGCTGCTGCGGGACCTACCTGCGTGGGGAGGCTGGTGGAGGTTTTCAGCAAGGACCTTGAAACAAAGCAGAACTGGCAACATCCAGACATCCAAGGCTACATGCCCAGCAGGAAGTCCCTCAAACCCCTGAGTTTTCCCCCACGAGTCTCCAGTGGAGTTTTCCTGCCTCCTGTCTCATCCAGCCAAATGTGGCAGGAGCCAAGGGGTTCAAGGTAGGACTTGCCACCCAGTGGGAAGCTTTTGGGCAACTCTCCTTGGCTGGAAATTTGGGCCATGGGGCCTTGGATCATGCAGAGCACTGGGTGAAACTGGTTTGAGTTGCTCTAGGCATGAAGCTAGGCTGGAGGAGGTTGGATCCTCCTTCATTCCAAGGAGGAAGAGGTGGGTGTCTACACCCATGTTACGAGGGGCAACACATGGCAGCACTGTGGGGTGGTGGCAACATCAGGGCCCTGCTGCCATCCCCCAGTTCATCTGTGCCAATTGTTAGTCTTGAGAGGAAAATATTTGGCCAAAACATAGGCATCATGCCTTCCCCCAGCCAGGCTGGCACAAATCAGATGGGAGAACCCAGAGAAACACGTGGGCTGTTCCACCCTGTGTGTCCCCAGAGGTGCCTCCTGGCCCAGGAAGCTCGGTGTGAAATCACTGCATCTTCATCAGGCACTGCTCAAATAAGCTGAGGGGGGAAAAAGAAAGGGAGGGGGGAAAAAAGAAAAGGAGGAGTTTCTGCTCCCATCGAACTGTTCTGAAACCCTGAATGTGCCTGGAGTGATGTGAATAATCAGAAAGGAAACTCAGTTATTGGGTAAATAACCCAGCGTTGGACTCCACAAAGCCAGGACTGTACTAAGAGATTGGATATGGTAGAGGTGGTGGGTTTTTTTTTAATGTTGCCTGGATATCTTTATGCTTATTCATCCATAATCCGTAGTGCCGAATAGGAAAAACAAGGCTCAATTGCTTAGAGCTGTTGAAAAACATGCGCGCACACACACACACACACACAACAAAACCCTCCTCTGGGCTGAAGCTCCTTGGGTTTGTTGGCTCCTCTCCAAAGCACTCAGCTCCCACAGGAATATATCCATCTCCCCCCCAGACTATGGGTGGCATGACCTTTCCAGGCTGTCTTCACGTACGGGAATCAGGATAGGAGATGAGAACACAGTCTCGAAAAGAAAGAAAAGGAAAAAAAAAAAAGTGAAAAGAAACAAAAGATTTTTAAAAAGAAAGAAGAAAAAAGAGAAGAAAGAAGAAGCGGGAACACACATATTCCCCCACACAATCCAGGCTGTGGTAACTCCAATTTTACTGTGTAATGAAATTTTACAAGGATCAGAGACTTGAAAGCTGAATTCTCTGCTCCCCATCTCTCCTCCCCATCCCAAACTTCACTCAGCCCAGGCTGAATTATTACTCAGCTGGTCAACATATTTATCATTCCTGCCTGCAACAGTCGAGGGTACCCCCTGCATCTCTGCAGAGAGGGATTGAAAACCTTCTTTCTTTTTTTAATGAACACATTTAATTAAAAATGTCGTGAATGCCCAGCTATGAAGTGTGCAGGAGAAAGTCAACCCACTGGCACCCAGCTCCAGCTTCCAAATCACTTTCATACACTCCCTGAGTGTAAGAGGGGGACGAAGATGGCCTTGGAGGGGGACCAGGAAAGGTTCCCTTCCCTGTCCTGTGATGTGCTTCAAGATCCACTGGAGACCCAGCTGCCTGGGGAGAAGGCGGGCAGTGCCTGGGCTCTGCAGTGGGGCTCTCCAGCCCTGCTTGGATGGGCACTGCCATCAGGATTAGTGACACACTGCGGATTTGGGATGGGAATGACCCCAGCAGAGGGTTGAGCCCCCCAGGGCTCTCCAGCCCTGCCACATCCTAGAAAACCCCAAGTGCCAGAGGTCCCCTTGTGGGATGAAGGAGGGTGGTGAGCCAAGGGGGCTGGGAAAAGCCCCTGGGCTTCAGGCTGCTCCCAAGCTGGTGAGCCTGGGGGCTGTCCCCTCCCCCCTGCGGACATGCTCCTGCTAGCTGGGGACAGCAGCCCGAATTAACCACTCTTGGGCTTCCCTCTGCAGGTCTCACCAGCTCATTCCAGTGATGGAGCCTCCTTGGCCTGTCCCTGGGGCCAGGAGCCCAATGCTCTGCCCTGCTTGGAAAGCAGCAGCATTTCTGCTCAGAACCTTCCCAGTGAGAGACCTGTCCAACAAGTGGCATCTCCATCCCTCTCCTGTTCCTCGTCCTCAGCACCCGGGGACACTCGACCTGGCAACTTCTCCATGTGTGTTCAACCCCGAGAGACTCAGGACCCCACAAGAGCTCCAGGAGTGTAGGGACAGAGAGGCTTTTGCCCTGAAGCCAAGAGGAGCTGCAGGTGCCAGGAGCCCAGTCAGTACCACCCTGCTCCCAAAATGGTCCTGGGCTCTCCCCCAGAATGGCTGCTTCCCTCTGCCACCCCTGTGGCCGTGGCATTTGTGCCCAGCCAAGTTCTTTCCCATTCCAGCCCTTCCCCACTGGTGGCCGGTGTCACTCTTTTCCCGGTGGGATCCAGCATCCCTGCGGGATCTTGTCTTGCAGGGTGGAGGCTGTGGAAAGCCTGCTCAGCCCTGCAGAGAGAGCGGCCAAGGCTCCACATCTCCTACCTGCCAGGTGGGATCGGCGTGTCGGAAGTAGCAGAAGTTGTCAGTAATCCACTTGTAGATGGCAGAGAGGGTGATTTTGGGTTTATTGCTGGCTTCCATGGCCATGCAGATGAGGGTGGCGTAGGAGTAGGGTGGCTTGACGTGGGGGTTGGTCTTGTAGTCGATGTCCCCTGTGAGATGAGGGGGCACAGCCACGTTGTGGTGCGTGGTGGAGGAGGTGGAGGAGGAGACGGGCGTGCAGGGAGTGTGGCGTGTGCCCTTGCAGGCCGGGTCAGCAGCCAGGGGCGAGCACGGGGACTCAAAATCAACCAGGCTGAACAGACTCTCACTCATCGTGTAACAGTCCTGGGGGTCCGAGCCAGAGTATAACTGGGGGAGGCCAGTCTGGGCCACTGTGAAGTCCCTCAGCCACATGAGGTCTGGCAGGCTGTCATCCAGGTCTTCCTCCACACACTTCAATTTGCCCTTGGCTTTCAGCGCTCGGCTCGGCCACGCCATGCCTCCCTCAGTGCTTCCCGGGCTGCACGTGAAGGGGAGGGGAAGGATGGGGCAGATCCTGCAATAACAACAGGGACAGGGGTGAGGTTCCCCAAGGTGCAGTCTCTCTCTGACGGCCCTGGGTGCTCCTGAAGCTGCTGGGTGAGACCCATCCCTGGCGTGCTGTGCAAGGGACCTGCAACACCTGCCCCAAGGGGCTTTAGCACCCTTGAACCTCGGGAAAATTGCCTCAAACTCCTACACCTCGGTGTCACCCACTGACCTGCCGCCCAGCAAGCTGTTGGCTGAACAAAGAACTTNCCGGGCCGGGCCGTGCCCGCCGAGCCGCCGTGAGCCGCGGCCGCCCCGGCGCGGGGTTAAGTAGCGGCTCCGAGAGGCTTCGCGCGTTGCCGCGGCGACGCCACGCCCCGTAAACATCCTCCGGCCACGCCATTGGCCCGCGCGTTGCCATAGGGACGGGGGGGGGTACCCAGGGCTGCTGCGGGGCGCCGCGGGCGGGGGG
>VZRS01011758.1:9054-29449 GCA_013398055.1 Ifrita kowaldi | reverse complement strand
CCTTACAGCCCTCCTCACCTTCAAGACTTCAGCTCCCAACACATATTTTCTTCCCCACCACTGGAGAGATTTCTCTTGCATGAGCTCCCAGCTCTTTGTTGCTCCTTTTCTGCCCCAGGAAAAGTTCCCTCTGGATGTTCTCATCCATCCCAGCAGTGACAGAGGCCACCCACACCACACATCAGGAAGATGCCTCTAACCCCAGGCCAGACTCTTCCTGCAGAGGTTTAGTTTGCATTTGCACTTTCTCCATCCTGGCAGGATTTAGGATGGTTGGGAATGCAGGTTGGAAGGGACCTTGGGAAGTGTTTTAGGATATTTGAAACAGCTGGGCTGGTTTGGAGAAAGGTATCTAGGTGACAGATGAGTGGGTGCTCCCAGCCAAGAAGGGTTTTTACCCACCAAGCCCCCCAAACCCCGACTGCCCTCACCCTGCAACCACGAAATGACTCTGGACACTTTGTCGACATAAGATACCCTTTATTAAACATACTCTTAAAATCCAAAACATGCTCAAAGCAAAATCATAAGCAGCAATCTGGTTTCCTTCCTTAAATCCTTGACACGAGGGTCACTGGAACAAGGGGCTGCCCCGTGAGACAAGGGGCTGTCACCTTTCACCCCACGCTCCTGCCTGCCCCTTATCCCATCTGGGCGGCCGAGGACGGCACTGGTGTCACCCATGCCCAAATCCCGTCTCTCCTGTGCCACCCAGAGGATGGATTCTTTGCTCACAGCCAGGCAGCAACACTGCTCGGCCACAGCATCCTCCCGGCTCCTCTCCACCGCAGCCGCGGGCGCTCTGAGCGAGGGGCAGCGCCCACCCGCAGCCACCCCGGGTCTGCGACCGCCCCGTGAGCCTGTCTGGCTGCTCCTGCAGCCGTGGGGACACCGCTCAGAGAAGCCAGAAAACCCTCACGGTCACTTAGGACCTCCTCGTTCTGCTGGCAGCCACAAGCACCGTTGCACCCTGTGCCAGGGTGCCAGGCCAGCTGTCCTTGTCCCCTTCGAAACCATGAGGAAGGTTGGGCTTTGGTAGGTGAGGTGCCCCTGGAGCATCAGCCCGATTTTCTCCCCTCTCCCCATGCTGGAGACTTAGGGAAGAGATGGCTGCCGTGATTTTCTCAGCTCAGCATGATGGTGAACCTCCAAAGCTCTCCCTGTGCGGTGCTGGTGGCTCCTTGGGGCTGAGACATCCAGCACGTCCCTAAACGGGACACAAGGCTTGTCCCCGCCACTTCAGCCCTCCCTGCTGCTTGCAGCTCCCACCTCACGTGCCACAGGATGGCGTTTTGGAGATGTCACCTCCTCACATCAGGCACCCAGCCCTGGGTTCCCAGGGAGGAATTTGGGAGCTGCTGAGCTTACAGGAGGCACGGCCAGCCCAGAGGAGAGAGCAGTGGGATGGCCGGCTCCACACCCACCCCTGGCAGGACCCACACCGGAGCCACAGAGCAAGCAGCCACCATGGCCCTGGCTGTGAGCCAGGCAGAGAACACGCCCCCCAGCCCCCAAAAGGGCTTCATCCCTCTTTAGGAGCCACAGCCATCATCAGCATAACCTGTGCTCTACAGTGGGGATGGCACTGGCAACCTGCTTCCCACACACACTCCTCCAGGGACGCTGCTTTCAGTGCACGAACATCTCTGTGCTAAGGTGGCTCTGAAACGCAGCTGCCTCCAGCAAAGAGAAGGTGGCCTTTGCTACCACAGCCGTGTGACAAAACCAGGTGGGGAAAAGGGAGGCTCAGCTTCCCACCCTGGGCTGCCCCAAACAGTTCCAAAGCCCGATAAATTTGTATGCAGGGTCTGATGCTCCTCAAAGTGGTTTCTGACTGTCCCTGATGCTCTCTGGAATGGAGCCTGGCCTCTGCCAGTGGCCCCACCAGGCCCCCAAGGTCTGTGGCTTTATCCCTACTCCTTTACTATCCCTGTGTCTGCCCCTGGAACAAATCCCGCTTATGCTCTCAGCCCAGTGCTGGCCAGAGGGACGGGGATGGAGATGGGGGGCAGCTCCCACACCCTCATCCACCCCTTGCTACAAAGTGTTATGGGGAGGGCAGGACGGGTGGGATGGGGGTGACACTTTTGGCACTTGTTCCAGAGAGAGGGCGCAGCCCAGAGCCCTGAGCTCACAGCAGGGCGGAAGACAGAGAGGATAAATTATCAGTGTCCCAGGGGCTGGTGACCGGGCTGGGGGTGGTACCAGGTCTCCTGCCCACCCCTGCCACCCTGCTCCATGCCCTGGGGGACAGCAACCTCGGGGCCAGGACCAGGAGCCCAGGTGCTGCTCAGGAGGAGAGCAGAGGGAGGGGAGCTATGAGGGCACCATCACTGCCAGTGCATTCATGGGGACAGCCCACGGCAGGGCAGGGGCATGGGCCAGCAAACGTGGGGGGGTCGGCCCCCCATGAAAGTCACCAGCTCATGCACCGAGGATGCCAATCCCAACACTCAGCCTTTAACCCGCACCCCCGAACACCATCCTCCCACTGTCCCCACCCACATCCCAGAATCCCCCTTGGTGAGGTGACCTTGTCCCGTCTGCTCCACACATTGGAGGAGAGGAGCCTGGGGGTGTAAGATGACCGGGGGGCAGGAGGGCACCCCAGCCCGTCCCCATTAGGGCTGGAGAATGGGAATTTGGGGGGCTCCAAAGTGACATGGCTTTCAGCCACCAAGGAAAGGTCGAGGTTACCGTCTTTTCTTTTGAAAATCAGTCCCGGTACAGCCGAGGGGTGGCGGTGGCGATGCCCACGGTACCCGGACACCAGGGTCCCTCAGGGTGGGCAGGGGGTCTGTGCCCCCGCCGAGGCTGAGCCCTCACACGGGCAGGGCGGCCGCTGCCTGCTCCGGGTCCCGGGGGCCGGGGGACGGCGGGGCCAGGTCTGCTGCAGCCTCACGTTGTTGTTGGCTGCCTCTGGGCCTGGTGGGGGAGAAAACGGGGGTTAGGGGCTCCGAAAGCCCACTGGTGCACTCGGCTCGTTTTTCCATGGGGGATGCGATTTATTGTCCCAAAGTAGCGCCCACCTCCCCAGCCCCCCCTTTGGGTTGTGGCTGCAGCGAGGGCTGGGGGGTGCCTGCACTTACCTCTCCAGGCTGGGGGAGCACCTTAAACGCCCAATTTCTCAGGAACGCTCAGGGCCGAACGGGAAGCACAGCGCGACCATCGCTGGGTTTAAATAACCCAAGTGAAGGGGGCTGCCTTTTCCCCCTGTGCTCGGCGAGAGGCCACGAGCGGGTGCCCTGTGGGGCTGCAGGGCAGGCACAAAGGGATGCCCCCCTGGCCTGGGCACTGAGGGGGCCGCCAGCAACGCCGGAGCAAGGGGTGACAACCCAGCGCCAACCCCCCCGGGGGACGGGGCACGAGGCAGCTCCGGGGATCTCATGGTCTCACCTATTCCTCAATGTTAATGGGGCAGGAGTCCGGCACGGCGGCTGCGTGGCAGGAGAGACCAGAAGGCACATGATGAAGGCGGGAGCGGAGGCGGCGCAGGGGCACGGGGACATGCACACGAGCGAGCAAACGGGGTGACCGGGGGGCCTGGGGGTCTCGCCGCCTGCGAACGGGGCCGGGAGGGGGCCGGGGAGCTGCCGCCGGGCACGGGGTGAGGGGTCCCCATGCGTGGAGCCTCCCGGGGTTTCGTGCCAAGGGGAACCGAGGGGTGGACATGCTTGTGGTGCTGGGGCAGCTGGGGCCCCCATGCCTCCTCTCCAGCTGCAGGCTTTCAGTTCAGGCAGCACCCTCCAGCTAGGGCAGGGTGATGGCAGAGCTCGGCCCGTGGCTTGTGTCCCACCACCAAACCCATCAGAGGCTGCGTGGTGCCCTTAGGAAGGGGGTGCACCCCTAAGGCAGCTTGGCTGCACCCTCCAGCGAGGTTAAGCCCTGTGCCTGGAGCCAGAGGGACTGTGTGAGGGCATGCCAAGGCCAAGGGCTGAGGCTTTCTCAGAGGGGGAGCAACAAAATCCTGCTGCCTGCTGATTTATGGGAGGTGACAGCTGCCATTTCGACTGGCTTTTCATGGCGAGCTCAGGCTGGAGAGCGAGGCATGTTAAGTCTGCAGATCCCGGAGGGGATGGATAATTAAACAGGACCGCATGTACATGCACACGGAAATCCCATTAAGAGCTTGATATTGCCTAAGTCACTGCGGTGCCCCAGTGCAGAGACTCAGCTCTGCTCAGTGCACCCTTGCGAGGCTGCTGAGGAGCAGGGCTGGGGCAGCAGGACATGGTCTGGCCCTGGAGCAGGGTACCAGCCCTGTACCCACCTACTTCCCATCCCCTTGTGCTGCTGGAGGGGTCTCCCCTGCTCTCAGCAGCTGGCAGACCTGCCCTGGGCAGACCAGCTCCCAAATCCCATCCTGGTGAAACCCAACCGGCTCGCCCAGCCCGCTGCTCACAGCTCAGAGCATCTGTGGCTTTAAACCCGCAAGAGCCCTGGTTTCAGGTTTTCTACAGCAGCTCCCCAGCCCTCCCCCCTTGGTGCCAGCTTTTCTGGCAGATGCCTTTCCCCAGTTTCTCCTTCCAAAGCCGTTTTTGCCACCCTGCCCCCAGCAGAGGCTGTGGCCAGAGGATGCTCTGAGCCCTCGGGACAGCCCCTGCAACCTGAGCTCTGCAGGATCCACACAGGGACACGGATCTATAGGTTTTAGCTAAACCTCGTGTCCTAAAATCCCCGGGATGTGGCCTCTTGCCTCCTCCCAAAGCTCTTTCCCACCACATTGAAATCTGCAGAGATTTCAAAAGAAGCTTTGAGGAACCACGTCCCACGCCTACATCCATTACAGAGAGGACAAAAACACCATTATCAAATGTCACCAGCTTGGAGACTGTCCTAGATGTGGACTCTTGAACACCACAGATCTCAAGGGCCAGCATGCAACTGCCTTCCCTGCAATCAGTGAGCGGGGCTGTCACACACTGGGTACAGGCCCTTAGAAATTTTATGAACGATACAGCCAAAACAAACCCATGAAATATGGAACACTCCCAGTCTGTCTCACCATGAGCCTAAAGGACTGTAAATTTAAAGACACAAAACTGATCTTAACTCCTTATGATATAGAACCTGACTGTACCCTAGAGGGTTTAAGGGTGCTCAGCATACCGCCCACAACTGCTCCAAAAACTTCTCAAAAACCTGTAAAATTGACTCTGAACATTTCAAGGTCAAATTGGTTGAACTACAACAAATATTGCTTAATCCTAGTCCTTAAAGAGATGCAGACCAATGTTTCTGCTATCAGACCAAAACGTTCACCTTTTACAGGTACCTCCTCTCCTGGGTGGTTTTCCTGGCTAAACCAGAGGCTGTTACCTCACACATCTAACTGATATATTGGGAAGTGGAGTAGGGGTATTGAACAGTATCAGTCTTGAAACTCTGACTGATCAGTTGGGTACAACCATTAATAACTTGAACACTACAGATCAACCCTTAAAGCCTTCCTTATCCACTCCTGGAAACGCACAGTGGTCAGCTTCAAATATCAAAATTATCCAAATGCTAATGACAAACCAGCTGATGCTCTGGGAATTGCTCAAAGCAAAGTGTCTCCAGCACTCAGCTGTATTCCAGCTCAGTTGTGGCTACACTCTACCAATGCTGGGATAATCACTGAATGGGAAAAGGGACTTTCATCCATTGAAATTTGAAAGGATACTTCAATCCTGGCAGTCTTTAATCAAATTTTCTTATGCCCCCATCACTAGTAAGGTCACAACTTTTGTCTTAGCAATACATAGTGCTCCTGTATATACCAAGCACCAAATCCTTGTGGTAGGAATGGGATTAGATCCATTGGAACACTGAGTGTGGGCTTTTAAGAACAATCATACACATGCATGGCAAACCACTGCTGTAGATGGTCGTGTGGTGAGAGAATGACAGGGGTTTGTTTATATGTGAAAGTAATACTTTGCCAGCCCAAGCTGTGTGTTTGGACACAGAACTGTGTCTATCATTTCGAAATGTCTCCTGATAATGCCCCTGAATCCATCTCAGTATCCACAGGACAAGGGTGTGTATGTCTAAGAGCCCCTTGTGACAACTTAACAGTGGATGACACCAAGATCCTGCTGTGTAACCACCTGAATCTGTATTTGTAACTTCACCTGTAGAGCAGGGTGTGACTTCAGCTACTCCCCACCGAAAACTGTGCACCAGAACAGATGTCAGATGTGTTACATGACACTTTGTCTCCAACCCTACTGGAATGGGCATTACCCTCGTTAAAAACCGCTGGAACATCCTGATCTACACAAACTGGTACAACAACTCAAAAAGGAAAGTCAGAAAACAGTGATCACTGTCCGTTATGATGTGGAAAAAATGCCTTGTGTCCTACAGAGAGTGAGAAGGGATGGAGAACATCATGTCTGCCATTCCCAGGGGACCATGGACAGCCCCAAAGCCCCGACTCTGCACCTCCTCTGGCCCTGGTCCCAGCACGAGGGGCAGCCCTCTGCTTTTCCGCACAAACATCAAGGCTGGATCACCCTGCTTGTGCAGCACAGCTCATGCCGAGGGCTGCAGCTGCTGGACACATGGACAGGCATGGTGGCCAAAGGATGGAGAGGGCATCCTCAGCTGGGCTCAGCCCAGGGGCCAGATCCTGCACCCCAGCCCAGGCAGGGGACAAGGCCAGTGCACTCCTCACAGCAGAGCAAGAATTTGACCCTGTGCTGGAGCCATCTGGGCTGCAAAGCTCCCCCTTCCTCATCCTCCCCCCGGCACGACCGAGAGGGATGCAGTCAAGGGTGGCTTTGGCTGGTGCCACAGACAAGGGACGCTTTGCCAGGCCCTCCAGCAAAGCAGAGGTGCTGCTGGGACACCCCCAGCTCCCTTCCCCAGCCCCCCAGGCCGGCAGGGCTCAGCCAGCTGCTGACAGAGGTGATGGAGGGGACACAGGGCTTTTGTGGCAGGCGCCTGTTCCTCCCCAAGAGCCTCAGCCGTGTTTCTCCAGCACAGAAACCACCAGGAACAGGCAAGGCAGCAGGAGAGGAGGCTTTCCCAAAGGAGCAGGGGGACAGAAAGGATTTCCCCTCCCTCCAGTGGGTTTCACCCACCCTCTTGGCTCTCCAGCACCTGCTGCAGGTCTGGGACCTGCCACAAAGTCAGCTGAAGGGGCAAGGCAGGGGCAGAGTTGCTTTCAGCTTGTCCACAAATGTATTGATGGAGGCTCCAAGGAGGGCGTGGTCTTGGCTTTTTGGCTCGTTTCCCCGCGCACAGGCTGAGGAAACAGAGCCTGCAGGGCTGGGCAGGGTCCCCAGCCCGCTGCCCCTTTCCACACAGGGGCCAGGGCTCTTCAATACATTTGTCACCTTTGGGCAACTCTGGGCAGGGAAGGGGCACAAGCGTGGGTGGAGAAAACCGTGTTGGCACAGAGCGAACATGAACTTTCACGCAGACAGAGGAGCCTGGGGGGAAGGAAGAAAAAAAAGGGATGGACAGAGGCTGGGAGGAAACAAAAGTGGGAAGAGGGTGGGGGAGAAAGCATGAAGAAATGGGAAAGATGGATGAATGTTGGGGCTCTGTAGAAAGATGACCTGAGCTGACACACCCCATCTCCCTGGCCTTGGAGGAAGAGGAGGACGAGGCAGGCTGTACAGCTGGACTGCCTGCGGATCACATCCCAACACAAAATATTGCTGTGCCCACCACAAGCCTGGACCAGGCTACAGCTGTGCCACACAACCACCTTCCTAAGGAGGACTGGTGCCTCCTGGGGTGGCAGCAGCCCGCTGGCCAAGGGACAGAGAACCCCAGCAAAGCAAGTCTGCAGCCCCCTGGGGACATCCCAGTCTGGACAGGCCACCCTGACCTATGGGTGGTGACGTGTCTGGTGCTCAGCCCCACGGAGGGATGGGTGGAGGGGTGCAGTGAGGACAACCTGGCAGGGATGGCAGTGGCCAGGATGGTGAGAGTGATGGTGATGGGAGAGGAGGGATGGATGCAAAGGGCTGGGGGGATGCAGGGAAGAGTGGAACTGTCCCCCCCACCCCAAGTTCATGTTCAGCAGACGGCCACTCACCAGGTAAGCAGGCCTCAGAGCACAGTTTATTGTCCAGCGCTCTCACGTGTGCGATGCCCATGTCATTGTTATTGTCACACCTCAGACCGAGGAAAGCTCCTGTCCTCGGGCCTGGAAGGGAGTTAAGGCAGTTAACGCCGCGGCCGGGCTGGGGCTCGACGTCGCCTTTTTAACACTGGGGGGGGTGGGATTTCTGGGGCTTTTCCTCTCCCCTCCCCAGCCTCTTTCCACAACAAAAAAAATGAGATAAAAATGATGTGTCTGTGTGGGACTGGGTGAAGAGCGGACAATAACGCCTGGGCACGGCCCGAACTGCTCCTTTCCTCGCACCGGCCGCATCGGAGGGCAGCAGAACAGTGACGATGCGGCCATGGGCACACACACGAACCTGCCCAGGGTTCAGCCAAACCTTCCCTCTGACACAGCCAGGCCGTGGTGGCACCCATCACCTCCTGCAGGAGCCTCTCTGGCACCCGCGGTGCAGTGAGAGCTGCGTGGATGCCAGGAGGAGGCAGTAGCTGGATGCGTGGGGCAAAAGAAGCCGTAGCCAAGCTTTTGCAGGGGATGGAGGCTTTTGGCGATGAGAGACGTAACTCTGCTTCTTAGCATCGCTTCTACAAGAGATCAGCCCCCAGGTTCTACCTGCATCCATCAGATGCAGGTGACTGAACCTCAGGAGGGATGTTCCCAAATATGCCAGTACCCCTGCTGCGAACAGGCGCAGGACTGAGTCCTAAGGAGAAAGGCCATCCTGCTCCCAGAGTTGTTGGGGTGCCCATGGATGCCCACCACAGCCCTTGGTTGTTCCTATTTGTTATACTAGAGTCTCCCCATCAGCACGAGCCTCTCTGCAGGTCAGAGGCCGTGATTTGGGGATGGGTGTTCCATGGGTGTTCCTGCTTTCCAGCTTGGCTGAGAGTCCAGGTTGGATGGGGAAATAGTTTTGGCATATTTTTGCTAAAAAGAGACTTGGAAATGTGGGAGGGGGCACACTGTGGGCCTCCCTATTGCCCAAAAGCAATCCAGGGCAGTTGGTGGCCGATGGCACGGAGGTGACCACCTCTTTCCTTGGCTATCTGAGCTCAAGGGAGGAGGCGAGAGGAGCCCTCGATGTGCGTGTGTTGACTTAACACATTGAGGACAGGCCAAAGAAAGTCAGGAAAGCATCCCAGAGGGAACAGCTTTGCAGCCCCTTCCTATGGGAATCAGCCCAGACACTGATTTCTACAGGGCAGAGTTTCAGAGATTTGAGAAAACACCTTGGCGAGGCAAAAAACACAGAGAGAAGCCTCTTTTCCCACTTGGCTCGTTGGAAAAACCATTGGATCCTGCACACCAACTGCTCCACGTCCCACACTGAGCTCTCTGGGTCCCCATGCCTGGCTGGCTCCCCCCGCCCGCTGGTGTTCAGCCCACCCGTGGTGTCCCTGCTGTGACAGAGGTTTCCCTGTCTCCAGGGCCCGCAGAGTCCCCCAGGGCTCTCCCTGATGGCAGCGGGGGAGCTGGGGACAGCACAGCACCCCCGGCTCACGGTGACAGCGAGCTGAAAGCGAGGGGACAACAACGACCCAGGGCCTTTTACCGTCTTCCTGTGTGGGAGAGGCGTCCTCGTCCTCCAGCACATCGTTGCCCTGTGGCACAGGCGAGAGGCAGCGAGTGTTAGCCTGGGGCTGTGCCAGGGGCTGTTCCCAGGTCCCTTTGGGGGAACATCCCTGGCCCTGGGGATTCCATGGATCAGGACTGTCGGTAGGGCACAGCCCCACTGCCCCATCCATCCCCAGGGCAAGGACATGGATGCATGGGCAGCCCCTTCCCCAGCCCAGCCCTGGGGGAATGTGGTGCCAGCTGCCCAGCTTCCCTCTCCATGGGCACAACTGGGATCCCCCCGTGGTGCCAGGTGACACCACAGCTCCCAGTTCCTCGTGGGATGGTTGTGGTTACCTCGGCATCGCGCTCCTCGGCAGAGATGCTGACAAAGTTTAGATCCGGGGACTCCACAGGTGTTGACTGTAGGAGGAAGGTGGGAAAGATGGAAGGAAAACAAACAAAAGTCTGGTGCCAGTGGTTTTGGAGGAGGAATTACATCCCAAGGGGAAGCTCTCCAAGCTGGGCACCACCACCAACCCCCAGTCCCTACCTCTCCATCAGAGGCTGTGGCGCTGGCGGCCGCGGGTGAAGGGAGCATGTCCCCCTCCTCCTCCTCCTCTTCCTCCTCCGTGCCAGGGGCAATGTAGGAGCCAGACATGGAGGACACGGTGTCGGTGCTGAGCTGGGAATGCTGGCTCTGGGAGGAGGCCATGGACATGACGGACTGAGCCAGGCTGCTGCTCACGGGCTCTGGGGGAGAGCAGGGGCTGAGGGGGCTGCTGGACCCCCCCACCCACTGGTGGGAGTCACAGCACAGCACCCGCTAATTGCAGAGGGGCTAATGAGGAGTGGGGTGCAGAGCAAGGGCTGGTTGCATGCCATGGAGATGTGATGGGTGCAAAGCTGCCAGCAGCAGGTCCCTAGGGCTCACAGCCCCCCCTTTCTGGGTCTAGAGGGCGACAAAGCAGGCANCCCGCAGAGTCCCCCAGGGCTCTCCCTGATGGCAGCGGGGGAGCTGGGGACAGCACAGCACCCCCGGCTCACGGTGACAGCGAGCTGAAAGCGAGGGGACAACAACGACCCAGGGCCTTTTACCGTCTTCCTGTGTGGGAGAGGCGTCCTCGTCCTCCAGCACATCGTTGCCCTGTGGCACAGGCGAGAGGCAGCGAGTGTTAGCCTGGGGCTGTGCCAGGGGCTGTTCCCAGGTCCCTTTGGGGGAACATCCCTGGCCCTGGGGATTCCATGGATCAGGACTGTCGGTAGGGCACAGCCCCACTGCCCCATCCATCCCCAGGGCAAGGACATGGATGCATGGGCAGCCCCTTCCCCAGCCCAGCCCTGGGGGAATGTGGTGCCAGCTGCCCAGCTTCCCTCTCCATGGGCACAACTGGGATCCCCCCGTGGTGCCAGGTGACACCACAGCTCCCAGTTCCTCGTGGGATGGTTGTGGTTACCTCGGCATCGCGCTCCTCGGCAGAGATGCTGACAAAGTTTAGATCCGGGGACTCCACAGGTGTTGACTGTAGGAGGAAGGTGGGAAAGATGGAAGGAAAACAAACAAAAGTCTGGTGCCAGTGGTTTTGGAGGAGGAATTACATCCCAAGGGGAAGCTCTCCAAGCTGGGCACCACCACCAACCCCCAGTCCCTACCTCTCCATCAGAGGCTGTGGCGCTGGCGGCCGCGGGTGAAGGGAGCATGTCCCCCTCCTCCTCCTCCTCTTCCTCCTCCGTGCCAGGGGCAATGTAGGAGCCAGACATGGAGGACACGGTGTCGGTGCTGAGCTGGGAATGCTGGCTCTGGGAGGAGGCCATGGACATGACGGACTGAGCCAGGCTGCTGCTCACGGGCTCTGGGGGAGAGCAGGGGCTGAGGGGGCTGCTGGACGCCCCCACCCACTGGTGGGAGTCACAGCACAGCACCCGCTAATTGCAGAGGGGCTAATGAGGAGTGGGGTGCAGAGCAAGGGCTGGTTGCATGCCATGGAGATGTGATGGGTGCAAAGCTGCCAGCAGCAGGTCCCTAGGGCTCACAGCCCCCCCTTTCTGGGTCTAGAGGGCGACAAAGCAGGCATGATTGGTGGCCCCATGATCCCCATCTCCAGGTCTATGGGTGACAAAGCAGAGGTGACGCCCTGGGGCTCCATCTGATGTCCACGGCAGGGTAAGCAGGGGCCATGCCACCCCTCTTTGCTTCCCCCCGCAGTGTGACCGTCCTGAGATGACGATGCCACTCTCCTGCCTTGCCAGTGCTCTTGAGCCCCACCATGCTGTACCTTCTGGGGATGAGATGGTGGAGGAGAGGGGTGTCCCAGTGCACGAGGACTGGTCGATGGCTCCTGATGATGACAGGGTGAGGTTTTCACTCTCTGGTGTCGCACCACATTCCTGGAAGAGGAGCCCACAGGGAGGATGGGATGGGGGATATTCAGCATGGACGGCCCATCTCCTCCAGGCATCCTCATGGATGGAGGAAGAGCCAGGAGGAGCAACCCCAGCCAGGCTCTGGTCCCAAGCCTCCCCCAAACCTGCTGCCCCCCTCAACTCCTCACCAGCACGTTTTGGACAGTGCTCACCTCCTCACACCGGGCTGGGGATCTCCTCCTGGTGACCCTCAGCTCCGACTCAGTGCACGACTTCTCATCCTCCTCTTCGGGCAGGATAGAGGAGTTCTGTGAGATGGACCTGGCCAAAGGGGCAAAGCAGAGGGTTTCACCCCTGCCCACAGCCCCCAGATCCCCTAGCCCCCCCCAGACTCCCATACCCACCCCAGTACTCACTTGGAGATGCTCTTCTTCAGCTTGAGCCCCGGGGGGCCGCAGTCAGGCAGGTGCTCAAGGGGTGACAGGGCCCTCAGGGGGGGCAGGGGGCCATCGCTGCCGTAGGAGGGCAGGGTCCCCACGCCCGGGGCGTCCCCCAGCGCTCGCAGGGGCAGCGCAGCCGGCGACGGCGTCAGCGGCCCGTTGAGGGCCTCCAGCAGCGACACCACCTCATAACCCGGGGGGATGTTCTCTGAGGACTGGGGAGAGGGGGAGATGGGGTGAGGATCCTCCCTGGGCCATTTTGCTGATCCCCTCACTCCCAGTGGGATCAAGATGCCCCAGGGAGAAGCTCAAACCTAGAGAATGGACACCCTGCCAAATACCTTTTTCTTTTTTTTTTTGCCATATCAACCCTGCGTTTTTTGCAAGATGAATTTGCATTAAATAAATAAACCCCGTCCCTCGGAAACACATGGATCCCCAACCCTCCCCATCCTGGTGGAAGAGGCCAGGGTCCCACCTTCAGCCAGGCACTGACCGAGTGCTCCTCGGAGTCAGAGGTCTGCGAGGCAATGATGGGGTTGAAGCTGGTGGGCGAGAGGGGGCCCAGCTTTTTCCTCATGGCTCGGATTTGAAGCAAGGCTCGGAAAGCTGTGGCAGCAGGGAACAAAGGGAGGGGTGAAAACCAGGCTTTGAAGGGAGACCTGGCAAAAAAGGACACCACGTTTCCCAAGAGGGGCATCCCCAGTGGGGCTAGCGGGACTGCGGAACTGGAGGGTGGGACATGCCAGCCCGTTCCTAGAGGTGCCAGTCCATTCCAAGAGATGCCAGCCCGTTCCTAGAGGTGCCAGTCCATTCCTAGAGATGCCAAGCAGCCCACCCAAGCTCTCCCTGGCCCTTACGCAGCCTGCAGATGGGGCAGTTGTTGGCCTGGTAGCGCAGGGTGTCGGCGCAGGAGTTGCAGAGGCAGAGGTGGCGGCAGGGCAGGATCAGGGTGTCCCGGACGTCCGACAGGCAAACCACACACTCGGCGCTGTTATCGCTCACCTCGTCCTCGGCCACCTGCCCCAGGGACAGGAGGGAACTGCTCAGCCTCGGGGGACCCCAGCCCACGTGGCACCAGGGTGGGTGCTCTAAAATACTGGGTGGGTGCTCTAAAATACTGGCTGGGTGCTCGCAGAGGGTTCTGCCTGTGTCCATGGGCTGCTTGCTCTTGAAATGCCCCCCTGGGACCTCATTGCTCCCCCCCAGGAGATGAGGCCAGAGGAAACAGAAACCCCAACTTTTACACATTAGAGCAGAGCATAAGGCACATCCCATGCCTTGAGCCCCAACACTCCCCATCTAAGCCATCACCCTTCCCCCAAGGGACCACAAAGGACGGGGGGAAAAGCTCAGTCCTTCAGCTTTCTGCCTCCAGCAGCTTCATGCCAACACAAAGTGTCCCCAGGCATCACCAGCTCCATGGCCCTGAGCACGTTTCAGTGGCCAGACCTGTGCTAGGGGAAGGGAAGAAGGGGTGAGGGAAGACCCCTGGGATGCAGGCAGGGGGATGCAGGCACGGACCTTGGAGTCCTGCGTGTTGTACTTGTTCTCGATGCCGTAGATCTCCTGCAGGAGGTAGCTCACACCATCCACCTGCAATCCCACGGGGAAGGGGTGAGGAGCAGAGACACCTTGCCCAGAGCCACTACGGTTCCCAGCCCCGCCTCCTTGGGCCAGCCCTCCTCCCCCCACCATCCAGGGGTTCTCTCGGCATTGATAACCTCGAAATTGCACTCCCTGCGAGGCAGGGGCAAGGCTGGGACAGGCTTGGAGTTTTTGGGTCTCCCCAGAGGCCCTCTCAGTGCTTCCCCTGCAGGGTGTGCAGGGTGGCTGCCACCACCTTGGGGACACCCCAACACTCACCACTTGCTTCTGCTTGAGGGGCTTCACGCAGAAGGTGCCGTCGCTGTGCTGGAGGGGGGAAAGAGAACATGGTTGGGCACCCCTGGGCTGCTGTGCCGGGGCAGTGACCCTGTGGCTGTTACTGCTCCCTCCTCGCTCCCAACAAGCCCATTTTGCAGGAATTCTGGCTTTTCCTTACAGCCCAGCACCAGGTAGCTGTGTGAGGTCACACACATTGCAAAGCTGGAGACTTCTTGGAGGAAGGAAGATGGAGTTGAGCCCAAATGCCTCAAAAGGGGGTGCTTAAAATGAGGGAATAATCCCAGAATTTGAGGAGCAGCCTGAAACATCCCCAGCCCAGCAGCACCATCCCGATTCCCAGGGATTCCCCAGGCTCTTGTACCTGGTGGGTGCTGGAGGTAGGAGGGGGAGGATGGCCCCAGCTTTGCACCTACCTTCTCAAAGGTGGCCAGCAGCACGTGGCAGTGCCCACTGTGCTCTGCAAGACACAAAGGGACAGGCAGGGCTCAGGGGACATGCAGGGGGACGGGCAGAGCCACGGTGGCAGTGAGGAAAAGCAGGAGGCTCTGCCCAGCTGGCACCACAATGCCAGTAAACTGGGAAAGCCCATCCCAGCAAGGAACACCCTCCTCACCCTCTCCTTCATCCACCACCGCCTGCACCACCATGGGATAAACCTCGCGGTCCAGGTCAAAGCCCAGCTGGAGAGAGACAGGGGAGGCTTGGTGAGATGGAGCAGTGCTGAGGCTTCACCCCACCTCCATCTCCACGGGACGATGTCGGGGGCAGGGGGGACCCACCTCCTCCTCGCTCCACTCGGAGGGGTCGATGGTGTGGGAGGGCACACAGAACTGCTGGCACACCCCCCGCTTGTAGTGCACCGTCTCCGACTGCAGGCTGTTGTCCCTGGGCGTGTAGCTGTCCCGCGGAGAGAGCACAGAGTCAGGGCACCACGGCTGTCCCCACACTCCTCCTGCTCTCCCCAGATCACGGAGATGCCAGGAAAATGGGAGAGGGGTGTGTGTGTCACTCCTCCCCTCCCCCTCTTGGGGCTGAGGTAAGAAGTTCTAAAGAGGGCTAAAATAATCCACAGGGTGAAATAAACACAGGGCAGCCAACACAGCACAAGGAGGGACAGGGACAACTCCACAGCCAACCTGGAGGGGTTTGGGGCGGGACAATGATTTCCCCTGGTCTCTGTTCTGACCTGAAGGTAAAAAGAGGGAGCAGGACGGGACAGGGAAGGAGGTGGCAGGGGCTGGCAAAGACCTGGTGGTGGCACCTGGGGGAAACAAGGAGCCCTCCCTCCAATCTCAGCACCACCCTCAGCTGTTTCCTGTCCTGAAGAGGAAACGGGGAGAGGCTCCATGTCCATCAGCCAGGGACACACACCAGGCTTGGGTGGACACAGGCCAGGCTGGGGGGTGACACAGGCCTGGCCAGGGCCCTCACCTCGCCACCCCGTTGTGGAACTCCTCAGTTGCCTGGTAGTAGATGGTTATGGCCACACGGGCATCCGTGTCGAAGGTGAACTCCACGTTGTAGTGCACCTTGGCCTTGCTCACTTCTTCCCCCGGGGTCTTCACCTCCTCCGAGCACCTGGGGAGCACACAGGGTCCAGAAGACAGGCCTTGGGGTGCTCCAGGACTGATCCCCTCGGCACCAAAAGGGGCTGCTGCCCTCCATCACGGGACACTGAGGCACGGCAGGAGTGCCTGGCATGCCCAAGGTCACGCCTGCAGGCTGGGAAGTGCCGCAGACAGATTTCAGCCGTAATCCCGAATCTCACGGCCCTGCCGCAATCCCCAGCCTCCCTCCAGCAAAGCCTTTGGAAGGTGGGGGAGGAAGAAGAAGCAAAGCACTTCAAAGGCAGCAATAAGCTCCTTTAATCCTGCGGCACTGCCTGTGCTGGCATGCGGGAGCCGGGAGGGGAAGGGCATGTTTGGAGAGCAGCGGCTCATCCCCTCCATCCATCCGCCGTGCTGGAATGAGAGCAGCCCCGTGCCCACCATCCAGCCCCTGGGAGCACCCAGCAGGACCCTCCCTCCCCGTGGCTCGGGGCTGTGGGTGCCCGGACTCACTTGACGAGGCGCAGGGTGTCCTTGCGGATATTGATTAAGCTCCTGAGGGTCTTCACGGGTTCCTGAGGAGGTGGAGCAGCATAAGGGAACTAGGACAAGAGAGACACCAGTGAAGGCAGACGCACGTGGGGGGCTACGCTGGCTGTGGACCCCTCAGTGACCCAGACCCAACTCCCTACAGAGGGAATTGGGGTGGCCTGGGCATCCTGATGGGTGCTGAGCACCCGCAGCTCCCACTGGCATTTGGGTACCAGGCAGCATGGTGACAGGGACATCCCCCCACAAACAGCAAGCCCAGAACAGCAGGGGCAGTTTGACTGGGGAGGGGGCACACAGAGAGGGGCTGTTCCTTGTGCCTTTGGCTGAAGGGCGGGGAGGCACAGGGCAGGTGGCTGCTGATGGATTTTTAGGCTGCTGGATGAGGCGGGTCAGAGAGAGGCTGCAGCTCCCTCCCTTCCCATCAGCCAAGAAAAAACAGGCACAAGTGTCCCTGTTTCCTCTCTGTGGTGGATGGGATTTGGGTGGTGGGATCCCTGCCAGCCCCATGCCCAGAGCAGAGAGCCAGCAAGGCATCTGGGCAGGAGCAGGCAGGAAGCAGCATCCCTCCTCCAAGGTGACACTGTCCTTCCCAGTCCTTCCTGTCCACTTGACAAGGGGCTACAGGGCTTGCTGGGGAGAGGGGACACAGTGGCACCCAGGGGACACCCTCTCCTCGGCACTGCAGTCACCCAAAGGAGACTGAGGGCAGTGGGGAAGGGATGCAGGACCCACCTCCCCCCTCTCCATATCCCAAGGTGGGTTTAGCTCCAGGAGGCATCAGCCCTGCTTAAGGCCCAGCTCGTTGGCAAGCTGCCACCATGTGCCAGGGGACAGCCAGAGCCAGGAGGGTGTCAGGTGCCATCAGGGATGGCAGATGCTCAAAGAGCCTCAGCTGCTGCCTCTGGAGAGGGAATAGTGTCTCACTGTCCCTCACCGAGGCACCCACTGCACCCCAATACCAAGGGGACAAGACCGAATTGCAGGTGGCACTTGGAGATGCCCTGCAGGGAGCCAGATGCCCGTTTCCCATGTCCCTGGTGCTCTCACGTGGGACAGCCATCATCAGCTAACCTGTCCCCAAAGCCATCGTCACCTTCCCTGTCCCCAAAGCCCTGCAGAGCAGGATGGATAGGACTGGGGGACCCGTGCTGGGCTGACAGGGACAGGACGGGACAGGCAGCTGGCAGAACCCCGCAGCGCAGGCACAGCTCTGCCCCATCCCTGCTCCACCATCCCCACGTCCAACCACCCCACAGCTCTGATCCCACTGCTGCCACGAAAGGCAGATTAAAGCCTAGGCTGGACACTGTGGCTGATGGCACCAGAGGCTTTGGAGATGAATTCCCAGCACTGTGGAACTGCGTCCCACTGCTCTCGTCCTCTCCAGGAGGGGAAAAGGGCAGCAGAGTCATTAAACTGCTGTTAACGAACTTTTTTATGAGTCGCTAAACGTGCACCTGCAGGATCGAGCACCTGCAGAGTCACCCATTGCAGCTGGAAGGGAGAGAGTGAGAACAGGCTCCAGGCTGGAGCTGAGCTGTGTCATGACACGTTGTGCCATGTCATGATACATCCCCTGCTACTCAAACTAATGCAGTCATTCAAAATTGCTTCTGTGCACCTCACCCCGCCAAACCAGCCCTGGCAGGGAGAGCACCCATGGGTGCACCCCCCCTCCTGCCGCAGCAGCCAGGAGTGGGTGACAGAGGAGGGAAGGGGCAGTCGGGTCCCCTGGGTGCCACCCACAGGGGCCGTTGGGCTGGGCAGGATGGGGAAGTGCCACAGGCAAATTTTGTGCTGCAGAAACCACTTTGGGCTCTTTCACTCCCACGTGTGAAGAGCACTTTTTGGGGGTGGTTGGATTTTTTTTTTTTAATTAAATTTTACAAGCCAGACTTTGCACATCAGAGAGGGGCCATTCAGAGGATGTTTTGCATCTCTTCACTTTAAATCAAGCTGAAACACAACAGAAAAAAATGGGTAACGGTTGCGGCGAAGTTAAGAATGTCATCCACGTGCCTATAGCAACATTTGGTGCAGGCCAGCTTCTGTTAAAGTGAAATAAAAACCACCCTCAAAAGTCTGTCTTGGGGTTTTTCTACAAGCAGACCCCAGCAGGTTTGCGTGGGCAGGGAAACCCAGTGGCACATTTCTACAGTTCCTGGCTTCCCCTGTGCTCTCTGCGTGCCTCCAGCAGCTTCTCTGCTCCTCAGCCCCTGCATGGTGGCAGCTACTTAAACCTGCAACGCCCTTCCCAGCCCCTTGGGAACCTGTTCCCAGCTGGAAAATCCAGATTATCATGTATCCATGGAGGGGAGAACCTGCACAGCCTCCGGCTGCCCTGCACATCCCCCGGCTGCCCTGCACATCCCCGTGGCAGCAGCGCTGTTCATAGCTCAAAGTGCTCTGCTCACAGAGCACTTGGGACACAATTTTTCCAAGATCTCCTGACCTTTGATCCCCAAGGAACCCAAAATAAATCCCCCACCAAAAAGCAGTGGCCATCTTTAATGTTTCCAGCCCAACCAGGGCTCTCACAGAAGGCCAGAAAGCAGAAGTATCGCAGCCAAGAAACACCAGGACAGGACTTGGAGTAGGCATCAGAGAGGCCCAAGTGTTGCCTGGACACAGGCTTGGACCAGAACCAACACAGATCCACCCCAACTCCTCCCTGAGCCCCCAAAACTGGCCTGACCCAAAAGTCCAGCCCCAAAACTCCCCCCTGCTCCCCTGGGAGACGGGATCTTGGTCAGAGCTCTGCAGCCCAGAGCCATCGGTAATTAAACCGGAGCAAGACAATTTAGCTCGTGATGCTGTATTAATTCTCTCTGCTGTTTCCAAGCTGTTCCTTTGCCTTCCCTGCTGCTCTGCTGTCAGGGCTGCTGACATGGGAACTGCTCACTGGGCAGTTTAGAGGCTTTTACTGTAATCAAGAGGATTTCTCAACACTCGCTGCTGGAAGAGACCCTGAGTGCTGACTTCTCATTTTCCAGGGGAGCGCAGAGGATGGAGAGAAAGGCTCTGCCTTTGCCCATCCAGTGTTCTTGGGCTTTCCAGGTGCTCCTGACCTTGGCTCTGCCGGGATCCCTGCTCTGGCACAGCCCCGGGCCGGACACTTCCCTGCTGAAGGAGTGCACGATGGTGCCAAAACACAACCAAAGCCAATTCCAAGGAGAAAAAAGGAACCTTGCTGGCAGCAGGCAATGCTCGAGAGCTGGGCCAAAGCACCAGGCAAGTTTATCTCGACTTAACAGAAAAGCTTTGGTGCCTTTTAAGTAGTCACCCTGAATCTTTTTAATACTTGACCCCCCAAACTCCTTCAGCCAGGAGGAGTCCTACTGCTCCAGTCCCACTGCTGAGAGGCACCCTGATGAGAGGGGAACATAACTCCCATGGCTGAACCCCTGGTCTTATTTCCTCCCTTTCCAAAGGCAGCAAGCACAAAAACCATCTCCAGGAGCCTGGGGTGTAGGGACCCCTCTCCAGCCAGGTTTCCTCGTCCTGCCCTGAGACCAGCTGGAGCTGGCAGCACCCAGCACTGCAAAACCCACCCGTGCTGCCCCCAGCCCCAACCTACCCCTGCCTTTTTATTTTTATTTTATTTCTTCTCCTTTCTTGCTGGAGCTTGGGCAGTAATTTCATCTGTTCCTGTCCAAGCTACTCTACTACCCTACACCACAGCAGCGCCTCTGTGTCACGTTCCCTACCATGTGCCCTCCTGTCTGGGATACAGCTCCTGGATGAGATGGAGAAAGCAAGAGAAAAAGCAGCCCTTGGATAGGGAATGAGAAAGAAGTTGGATTAAATCAGCCCAATTCCCCTTCACCATTAGTCCCCGATGGAGGACAGGCTGCAGCAGGAACCCAACCCTTATATCAACCATCAGAGAATCCACTCAGCCCGCTCCAGGCGGGCTCGGCAGGCTCTGCCGGTGGAGGGGGACAGCCGGCAGCCGTGCACCGCACAGCCCATGGCACACAGCCCCG